>HG995165.1:22968606-23013606 GCA_905333005.2 Lycaena phlaeas
CCTCACGGCCCTGCCGCAGTCTCGCGGGAGGAGGGGGTTCGCATCAGAGCTCAGGAGGAGCAGTCGATGGGAACCTCCGTCAGGAATCGCTTAGTGGGATGGTATGTCTACTGACGACTGTGCCTTTAGGTACGGCCGGAGGCGGACACTCTGTCTCCAGCCAGGAGAACCTGCTCGACTGCGACCGGTGGCTTCACGGCCCTGTCGCAGTCCCGTGGGTGGAGGGAGTTTCCGTCATAGCTCAGGAGGAGCAGTTTGATGGGAATTTCCTCCGATCGAAGAGACCGCGTCATCGCGAGAGGGGGCTTATGGCCCCCGCCCGGAGAACCTGCCCGACTGCGACCGGTGGCTTCACGGCCCTGTCGCGGTCCCGCGGGTGGAGGGAGTTTCCGTCATAGCTCAGGAGGAGCAGCGAGATGGGAACCCCCTCCGATCGAAGATACCGCGTTATCGCGAGAGGGGGCTCTTAGCCCCCGCCCGGAGAACCTGCTCGACTGCGACCGGTGGCTTCACGGCCCTGTTGCGGTCCTGTAGGTGGAGGGAGTTCCCGTCATAGCTCAGGAGGAGCAGTGAGATGGGAACACCCTCCAATCGAAGATACCGCGTTATCGCGAGAGGGGGCTTCTGGCCCCCGCCCGGAGAACCTGCTCGACTGCGACCGGTGGCTTCACAGCCCTGTTGCGGTCCTGTGGGTGGAGGGAGTTTCCGTCATAGCTCAGGCGGAGCAGCGAGATGGGAACCCCCTCCGATCGAAGATATGCGATCGTGGGTTGGTCTGGCTACTGCCGGCTACGGCTAGCGGTGGTCATTCCTTCCCTGTCTGACACTCCTGCCGACTGTAAACGGTTGCTTCTAGATCCCGGATGCAGTCGCGCGGGAAGAGGAGGCCCCTGTCAGAGCTCAGGAGGAGCAGTCGATGGGAGCCTCCGCCAGGATAGATCGCCAAAGGAGGTTCTCGTCATAGCTCAGGAGGAGCAGTTTGATGAGAACCTCTGACGGAGAGAAGCGGCGGTGTGAGATGGTAAAACAAATCACACCGTCGCGATAGGCCTGTGCGTGGCTGGTCGGGGGACCAGTCGCGTACGCTAAAGGCCTGCGGAAGAAGGCGCCCCTACGTGTTCTGGGCGCCGACAACCGGAGATGCTCTACAGCGGAGAGTGCTGTAATGCACACGCCTGTGGCCGAGTGCGAAAGGCTTTCGTCCTCGTGCCGGTCATAAGGGCGAACGAAGAGAACACCATGGGTTTTTAGTTCGGGTTAGAGTCCCACACACCTTCTCGGGTCCCCCGGCCCGGGTAACAGTCATGAAGATTTTCCCATGTAAAAAAAAAAAAAAAAGGTTCCCACCGGTTGGATCCAAGCCTTGTCGTGGCGGTTGGGCTTAGTAACCCCGGGACCTTTTGCAACCCGGTTGGTGAACCAATTGGATTCACGCCGCTCCCTGGTACGTAGTGCCAGGGGTGGTGGTCGCTGTCTCTAGGGACGGGGACCGCGAGGAAGACAACCTCTCTAAAAATCACCCTAATCCTAAGTTTTGGTGCGCGGCGAGAGGATGAATGGCTGGAGGGACTCCAGTCGTTAGCGCACTCCCAGCCGGGGTACCTGCGGACCCCCCCGTTGGGTTACAAATGTACGCCATTCTGGTGCACAGGGCTCTGCCCAGGATGTACCAGTCTCCCTAGCCCCGAAGGTAGAGACACCAGAGGGAAAAGTTTTGAAGCAAAATTAGTCAAACCAAAGAAGACATTCTCCGAGCGGGTTCCAATCCCGCCACCTCGTGTGCTGCCCCGAGTAATACGGAGGGGGCAACTCAAAGCTTCGGCGGTTCGGTTACACCGAACCGACGTGACCCGGCGATCATTCTGGACAGAATAGATGCAAGCGAATTGGCAAAGTCAAAAGGAAGGAGGAAGATTGTAGACTCTCCGAGGATCTTCTCTGGGAGAGAAGAAATGAGCCAGAGCGACTGGAGCGAGGCGTCTGGCTCATACCAAGGTGAAAAAAGAAGAGGCATGAGATATGGCTGGACGGATGGCTCAGAGGAAGTAGACGAGATGAGCCCTACCAGCTATTCAGACGACGGTTGGCCCTCCAAAAAGAAGGGAAAGAGGAGCCGACTTCCGTCTTCGTCAGAAGAAGAGGAGGAAAGAGTGAAGACAAAATCTCCACCCACTAAAAAAGGGAAAAGTAGAACAGTCACAAGCCACTACTTTGGGCTGGCTAGTGCAAAGCGGCACTTGGCCGAATTAGAACATGAGGCCATAGCTGCGGAGGCCGAACGCGACGTTTCTGGGCTTCCACGCCGCCCAGCTCTGCCCCGCCTGTCGGAGGGTTCGGGGTCAGAGACGATCCGGGACACAGGAGGAACAGACGAAACCGAAAAGACGGCGAGCGCTCTAGGGCTTATCATCACCCAAGCCCTAGAGAACATCACCGGGGTCCGAACCAGATCTAAAAACCTGAAGGGCTCCATGGTGGCTGAACTGAAGAAAGCCACCCAGGACATCCAGGGAGCCACGGTGAAACTATTAAGCGTAACGCAAACATCGGAGACACGGGCCCTCGAGGCCGTTATCAAGAGTCAGGCTGCGGAGATGCAGAACATGCGGCAAAAGATCGCCGCCCTCAGCAAGGAGGTGGCATCTCTTCGCCAAGTAACCACGGCGAAAAATCTGCCCACGCCCGTAGCTCAGACTGCGCCGGACCTGGAGGATCTGCTGAAGAGGACTGTACGAGAGGCAGTCACACAGTCTTGCGCGCGTTTTAACGCCCGGCTGGAGGGGCTTGAGGATCGCCTCCTGCCGGAACCAAGACTGCGCCCGCCCCTTGCAGCGGATACGCGAGCGGCAGAAAGAGAGAGCACAACACCCGCTCCTAAGAAGACCACAAAAAACAAGAAGACGGTGGCAACTACACTAATGCCACCGGCGAACCCGGGGCCTTCGGTGGCTTCAACAGGAAAGAAGAAGAGCGCCAAGGCGCGCGAGGATGACGGTCCCTGGACGACCGTCACCCATAAAAAGAAGGCTGCTGCTAAAACTCAGCCCAAGAAGAAGAAGGCACCGCGGAAAAAAGGCCCGCGCAAGCTACAAGTGCCTGATAGCTCCGTCGTGGCGATGAAACTGCGACCGGAGGCAGAGGAGAGAGGGATGTCCTATTACGACATAATGAAGAAGGCGCAAGCCGAGATCAAGCTGCCGGACCTAGATATAGGGCCCGGCATAACTTTCAAAAAGGGAGTTACCGGCGCCCGTCTTTTAGTGGTGCCGGGCGCGGCCATGGGCGACAAAGCGGATGCCCTGGCCGCCAAAATCGAAGAGGTGCTTGGTGACGATGTCCGCGTCTCCAGGCCTACGAAGACCGTGACTGTGCGCATATCAGGCCTGGACGACTCCGCCACGGCGGATGAAGTAGTAGCGGCGGTGGCGAAAGCAGGTGACTGCCCGGCCGAACAAGTGCGGTCGGGTGAAGTTGGCTGCAGTGCCTCCGGGGTGAGAGCAGCGATTGTGCGCCTCCCCGTAGAGGCGGCAATGAAAATATTGCCCGAAGGAAAAATCCTTGTAGGTTGGGTCTCAGTGAGGCTCAAGCTCTTGGACGTCCGGCCCCTTAGGTGCTTCCGGTGCCTGGAGCCGGGCCACACGGCGGCATTATGCAAGTCGGACGTCGACAGAAGCGGAACATGCTTCCGCTGCGGGGTGGAGGGGCACAAGGCTAGAGAGTGCTCTGTGCCCACCCCAAGATGCGCAGTTTGCTCCGCCATGGGGCAACCCGCCGCCCACAAAATGGGTGGCGGAGCGTGCGCTGCACCAAAAAAGCGCACGCGGAAAGGCGAAGTAAAAAGGTCTGGTAAGGGCCTCGCGGCACCTGTCCAGCCTACCTTTCCGGCCGCGAACACCAACAGTTTCGCGGTCCTGCCGGTAGAGGAGGTTCCTATGACTCTCTAGGAGCAGTCGGGAACCTCCGGCAGGAGAGACGCAGCGGCGACACTAAAAGCCGCTGCGAGAGGCCTGTGCGTGGCTGGTCGGGGGACCAGCCGCGCGCCTGTAGGCCTGAGATGTTAGGCGTCCTTGTGTTCGGGACGCCTCACCGAACGAACTCATCCAGAGATGAGCGCTGAGAGCGCGGCGTCGTGGCCGATGTGGAGACCAGTTCACACACCGGTCACAATAGACGTACACGGAGGAACACCATGGGTTTTTAGTTGGGTCAGAGTCCCACACACCTTTCTCGGGTCCCCCCGGACCTGAGATGCCAGTCATCAAGATTTTCCCATGCACAAAAAAAAAAAAAAAAAAAAAAAAAAAAACAAGGTTAGGTTAGGTTAGGTTAGGTTAGGTTAGGTTAGGTTAGGTTAGGTTAGGTTAGGTTAGGTTAGGTTAGGTTAGGTTAGGTTAGGTTAGGTTAGGTTAGGTTAGGTTAGGTTAGGTTAGGTTAGGTTAGGTTAGGTTAGGTTAGGTTAGGTTAGGTTAGGTTAGGTTAGGTTAGGTTAGGTTAGGTTAGGTTTTTTTTTTTTTTTTTTTTTTTATATAATGTGGAAGCGCTTTGCGCCCCCACTTCTGGCTTTTCCCCCCTTGCTCAAGTGGTAGAGGGTCCTTATAGTGCTATACTTTTATTTTGAATGTGCTACTTTATAATAATTTTTTGAGGATTTTCCTCAAGTCATATAAAATAAGTAAATACATTTAAATATCACATGTGTTTGTTTTATTTCTTGTTTTTTTTTCACTTTCATTTCTTAAAGTATTCTTGTTCATTAATTTTTTTTTTTTTTTTTTTTTTTTTTTTTTTTTTTTTTTTTCACATGTTTACATTTATAAGGGGGATGTAGAGGGTCCCTTGTCACAATTTCACATTCATTTCCTCCTATCTAAATAGCACATACTTAACACTTGAATACATCTTACCGACACAATAATTTGCCTTTTTTACTACAATATAATTCTATATAATGTTTTTCGTCAGTTTTTTTGTCGTCATGATAGGGGATGTATATGGTCCCCAGTCATTAATTTTATACTACTTTTAACTTAATACTAAATTTACTATCTTATACTGGTTTTGTCATACATCTCATTTCTAATAGTACATAACATACATATCATATACATACACAATACTTACATATACATACACATGCACACATACGCATATATATACTTATACACATACATACTTATTATAATACTATATATACATGTTACACAGTACTTGTACTGGGGGGTGTCATATGGTCCCCTAGTAGTCCCACTAACTCTTTCCCTCTTCTCTATCCGTCTCTTTCATTCGGCGTGTGGTTCCGTTTCCGTTTTCGGACAACAGTGTATATGATGTATACCTTGTTTGGTTTTGTGTTTGTATGTTGTTGTGTCTCCTCCGTGTCTTATGTCCGCTGTCTTTATTTGTCGTGTGCTGTGTAGTGTGTTAGTGCTTGTAGAGTTTCTTGTCTGTGTAACAATAACCAGGCTAGCTTCTATCAAGAAGATCGCCTGGTTTGCTGGTGTATATTTGTGCATGTTTTCCGTATTTTGTTCGTGTCTGTGCGTGTGTGCATGTCTGCTACCAAACAAGGTGTCACTACAGTAGTTGCTAGTTTCTCGGCTAGCCGGTTCCGTTCTCGGTACTCGATCCACACACCTAGTGCCCCTTTCCCTCTGGCGGACCTCAGCAATACATCACCACCGATCGGGCGAGAGCATCCCATTTTCTTCTCACCTCGCATTCCTCGCTGAAGGCGTTGTGCCCCGTGCTGTTTTTCCCCTCCCTGCTGCAATTGCAGCAGGTTGGGGCCTCTTTGTTTGTCCACTGTTGGCAGTCGGTCCTCGTATGAGGACCTCCACAGTGGGCACATACCTGACCTTTTTCCGTACACTGCCTCTTCGTATGACCGTATCCCAAACAGCCGGAGCACTGCACCAGCGGGGTCTGGTCTTCGACCCTTACACGTTGCAAATCTATGTATAATTTGCCTGCACTCATGCACTTATTCCACACTCGCGGGGACACTCTCACCACGATGTGGCTCTGCAGGGGGTTTCTCGCACGTTTCCTAAATAAAATTTTTATCCTCCCCTCATCTCCCTGATTGTCCCCGAAGATGGCGCTGTTCTGATTACGCAGGGCCTTTTCGACATCTTCATCTTTGTTATAATTAAAAACATCTTTGAGGACAATCAGGGGGTCCCTATTGCTGATGTCCTCTACTTTGAGGTCCTGCCTTTTCTTTAATCTTTCTTTGATTTTCTCTCTATCTTCGGTACTCGAGCATCCTACCACCACTCTCCTATCCTTAACCTTTCTTACTCTTTCTATTTTTATCCACCCCTCTTTCGCATCTATGGCTTCTCGTATTTCGGTGATGATCTCATCACCGGTCTGCTGGTCGTCGGCTGATGAGATCATCACTGAGTGAAGTGCCCCTGGCCCCCTCTGCTTAGGCGCCACCTCACTCGCCACTACCTTGGCATATGTTTGATCTTGTGCTCTTTGGTCATTTATAGTTCTACTTATATTATCCAATTTGGTCGCATTTTCTTTTAATATATGGTTGTTTTCTTCTAGCTTCTTTAAGATTTCATCATATCTGGGCGAAGTTTCTGTCTCTCTCTTCTTTACATTTTCCTTTACTGTCTCTTCTACGTTCTCCTCTTTTTGCGCATTACCCCTCACGTCGCCTTCCTCCTTCCCATTTTGTGGTTTTTCCCGTTTCCCTTCCGCATCGATCTCCTTTACTATTTGGTAAAGCCTGTCCAGCTGGGCTAACACCTCGTTCTTTATATCAGTCTTCAGGTTACGTGCACTGCCCAGCTGGAGCTTTGCTTTAACCAGGCAGTTCTTCGCCTCAGCTACTTTGGAAGGGAGCTTCTTCTTTTCTAGTGGGGGGGGAGGGGGGGTGGCCAAGCGGGCCTCTATCTCCCCGCTGATGCGCCGCACCGTCAGTGTTTTATTCATCTCGCTTGTCTTTGTTTTTTCCACTGGCGGTGATCTGAACATTCTGTTGTGGCGGTTACGTGGGAATGGCTTTATTACGATTATATAAATATAAGAGATATAAAAAAAATTTATAAACAATAATAATATAATATTAATATAGTTAGTTATAATATATACTAAATGCTAATACTAATTCAATTATTTTAATGCAAGTTGTTCAAAAATATTATTGTTAAAATGTAATGTTGGTATATAGATAAGATTATATTTTAATGAAATAAAATTTTTAATTATAATATTATGGTAGCAATATACTATAATATTAATATATCAGCTTTTAAACAATTAATATGTCAGTAAGTCTATGGTCAATGTTATGTCAACTGATTAATTAAATTAACAAAGTTTTTGTTTTTAAAAGGCCTCTTGCAATATGTTATGTCGATAAGGTGCTTCAAATTTACAATAATAATATATAGTCAATAATTACAGATAGTTTATCCTTAATTTTTATTTTTATTTTTAACCTAAGAGGGTGTAAATGGCCCTTATGCTTCAATTTTCCCTAATAAGGACCCTATACCACTTCGGCAGCCTTATAATCAATATATTATTTAATGCGGCAACGTACGTTGTGTAATTATAAGTATTTATGATCGTTCTGTTAGGTACTTGTATCCTATGTATAGATATATAGTGTTAATGTTCTTTAAGTGTGTCCCAAAACAGACAATAGCCTTGGATCGGTAACGCTCCGGGCGCTGATGATGATGCTAGTTTGTTATGAGCGTTTATAAAGCTGTGGAATGTTCGAGAATGGAATGTAAGGCGCGGCCTGCACCGATAACTCGAGAACAATGGAACAAAGGATGTTAAGCTCCGCCCCACAGGTGTGCGGCCGACCGAGTCTCTTATCTGTTTTATTAAATTGTGGTTCCGTATAATATTTTTAATATTGATGTTGTATTTGTATGTTTCTGCTAATTTATTATGTATTCTATATGTTCTAGTAATATATATTTAGTTGTTTATGTCTTTAATGTATATGTTTGTATATATAATGTAGATATTATGTCAATACGTTGCCGTTTGTTACCCCAATATGTTTTAATTTCTATATATAATTTACAATTAATATTCGTCTGATATCACAATATTTCTAAACTTTAAGTTAGAATGGTCTGTATGTCTATTTCACTCTTAATAATATTTTATGTATACTAAGTAGTCAAACTCCACGGGTGATAGTGATGTTGAATCTGTTATATGTTCGCAAGGAACCCTAAGGTTACGCAACGGACCACCCGTCGCGCAGCTGTGAATACAATGGATAATAAGTCCCGCCTCCTGCAAGACTGTCTCCGCCTACTATTTCTCTATTAATGCAAGAGTGGTTCTGCAGACAATTTATTTTGTTTTTATTAATATAATATGTATTTTACACTTAAGAATTTACGATATGAACTTACAATTGAATAAAATATGCTTTAATTATTTATAATATTATATAATATATGAATATGGTTTTACAGATGCTTATTTATTATTTATTTATATTGAATATATATTTTTATGATTATATATAATTATTATTTTAACTACTTAATAACACGTTTACATCAATTTTCTATAATAAATAAATTGTAGACAATAGTTTATTATTTGTTTTGATATTTATAATATACAGTATTTGCTTTTCACTATTTTATATTTATGTTATACTATGTATACTCGTATCAACTCAAATGTATCAGGCCAACTAATAGTTATTTATCGTTAATAATGCAATTAATAATCTGCCATATAGTACACTTGAGCCGACACAAGCCGGCGGGTGATGATGATGTTGAATTTATTATATTGTTTGCAAGGAACCCTAAGATTACGCAACGGACCGCCCGTCGCGCAGCTGTGAATACAATAAGCAATAAGTCCCGCCTCCTGCGAGACTGGCTCCTCCTACTATTTCAGTTAATACAAAAGTGGTTCTGCAGATAATTTATTAGTTTTTATTTATTTAGTATGTACTTTTTAGTTAACAATTTACAATATTTACTTAAATTTAACAATATACTTTATTATTTAAATATTATATGTATGAATAAGGTTCTCCAGACGCCTATTCATTGCCTATTTATCCCAGATAATATGTTATTTATATATTTGTAACTATTGGATTTGACTACTTAATATTATTTTTACAATATTTTTATATCCTATATGATATCAGCTTATATAATACTGCAGATACTAATTAAATGTGTCTTTCAAATCTAATATTTAATATACAATATGTCAGTTTGTTCAAACTTTTCTCCGAAACTTTATATAAATTCTTATTGTTTAATATATGCAAGTTAATTTAACTATTTACTATGTTTTTCCTTATTTATATTGTACTGCAGTTTGGTATTGATGATGATTAGGAATCTTCGTGTTCTTCGGATCTTCAGTATTCAATTTAATGTTAATAAAAATGGTTTTCTTATTATTGATTTATGTCACGGATCCCTAAAAACTTGGCTCCGCCCCTAATAAATGGTTTTATGGTTTTTGCCAAATTTCGCAGGTTTCCCGTTGGAATTTGGCTGTCGTCTATGGGCCAGATGATGGGCCCTGGTCTACTCCTTATGGGTGCACTTTGTCCCTGGCTCCTGGTCACTCCCAGGCGCCGTCAAGTCAGTATAAGTGTATATAAATAACCGTAAAAACCTTATTTCCTCCGTAATTTCGGGGTTTTCTGTCCGATTGGGCTGGAACTCGCTGTATCGGTGTAGCACCACGCTCCCCCGGTCCTGTCAATCCCTGGAGAGCCCCGCTATCCCGGTTCCTCCGCAATAGGCTTTGGAACACCAGGACGCCTTCGGGCTCCAATCCAAGGGGTCTGCTGCTTCCAGCAACTCGTCACAACACTGGTATACACTTTGGATACACCACTTCACTATTTATTCACTGTTTATTCACTTTATTTGTTAGAAATAATTTATTTCACGCGCAAATAAATTTTAAATTATTTCTGGTTTATTCTCGGGACGCGCGCGCTCGCGACCGGGGTTGGCGCGGCACTGGTTAGGTTAGGTTAGGTTAGGTTAGGTTAGGTTAGGTTCCCCACCATCTGGATCCAAGCCTTGTCGCGGCGGTGGGGCTTAAGCTCGGGGCACTGTAAGCTCCGGGTGAACTAATTGGGTCCAAACAGGGCGGCAGTGGGCCAGTCTGGCTGCTGCCGGCCGAGCCGCTCCCCGGTACGCAGTGCCGGGGGTGGTGGTCGCCGTCCCACGTCGGGGCGGGGTCCGCGAGGAAGACAACCTCACCAAAAATTACCCCAATCCCAAAATAAGCTTCGGTGCGCGGCGAGGGGATGAATGGCTGGAGGGGATCCAGTTCCTAGCGCACCACGTTTCAAGTTGATTACGGGTTCCGCTCGACCCAAATGAGCAGATTTTCATAATGAACAAAAAGCAAGTTGAAAATAGTCCCCGGGCGGGTCCCCGAAAGGGGGAATCCCGCACCACGCCGGAAGCGGCGGAGGTCTGCCCCACGTACTACGGGGGGGGCAAAACCTGCTTCGAGGGTTCGGTTACCCCGGACTCTCGCAACGACAAACTGGCACACCTAACGGATCAAGACGCATGCGAATCGGATTTCGACGAAGTGGAAGTGATGAGTGGTAGTGACTCGGCCGAGAGCATGAGGTCGGCACACTCATCGACTCGGAGAAGTAAACGGACCCGGCACACGTCATCAGAGGAGGAGACAGCGACCGAGGAGTCACCAAAGATAGGATCGGTGGCGTTCAAAAAGACCTTTCTGAAGGTCTCGCCGCCCACAAAACGAGGACGAGGAAGGCCACCTACAACCGGCCAATACGTTGGTTTGGCAAAGGCCAAGAGAGACCTGGCGGCAGCAGAGCGGGAAGCGATGCAGGCAGAGGCAGAGCGGAGCCTCGCTGCACTCGCGCGAGACCTGCGTCCGTCCCGCCTGTCAGAGTCGTCGGCTTCGGAGACGGCCCTCAACCGGCCCAGTATAGAAACGGCGAGTGCTCTGGGGGCGAATATCACAAAGGCCCTGGAGATCATCACTGGGGTCCGCAACAGGTCGAAGAACCTTAAGGGCCCTATGATGAAGGCTTTAAAAGACGCCACAGCCATGATCCAGGATTCAACCGTGGCCCTCCTGGACCGCACATCCTGTGCTGAGACGCGGGCGCTCGAAGCGGCCAACAAGAGACTTGTAGCAGATAACCAAAGTCTGTCGACAGAAAACAAAAGTCTGTCGGCAGGGATGGCCGAACTGCGACAGGAGGTGGCAACGCTCCGGAGTGAGCTCGCCTGCTGTCGTCAGCAGCTGACCGCTACCCAGGGAGCACAAGCGCCTCCTTCTCCTACAAACCTGGAGGAGATTGTGGAAAAGGCGATGAGGGAGGCCGTGACGATTACAAGCGCCCGCTTGGACGCCCGGCTCGAGGGACTGGAGGCAAGACTCCTACCTGAGCCGCGGCTTCGCCCGCCTCTCGCGGCGGACAGAAGGGCGGCGGCGACAACATCAGAGCTGATACCAGCGGCTACTCCGGGGCCGTCAGGTAAAGGGAAAGTAGCCAAGAAGAAGGCACCTGCGGCAGTTACGACGTTGATGCCGCCGGCGAACCCGGGGCCTTCGGTCACTACGGTACAAAACCAAAAGAAGACCAGGAAGACAACGGTCAACCCTGCCCCGCGAACAAATGTGGCACAGGGGGGCAACGGTGAGGGGTGGACGACTGTCACCAAGAAAAGAAGGACAAAAGGGATGCCGCCGCAAAAGAAGAAGAGTCCGCCTAAACTGCGGACACCCAACAGCTGCGTTGTGGCGCTGCAATTGCAGCCGGCGGCGGCCGAAAGGGGGCTCACGTATAATGAGGTTCTCAAGAAGGCCAGAGCAGAGATCCGCCTCCCCGACCTTGGCATCGAGCCACCTCGCTGCAAAAGGGCGGCCACGGGTGGCAGACTGTTCGTGTTGTCCGGCGGGGACAACGGGGATAAGGCCGACTCCCTGGCCAAGAAGATCCGGGAAGTGCTAGGGGACGACATTGTCAAGGTCACGAGACCAACGAGATGTGTGAGCGCCCGTATCTCTGGTCTCGATGACTCCGTGACCAAAGACGATGTCGTCGAAGCGGTCGCTGCAGCCGGCGAATGTCCCCTCGAACAAGTACGGTCGAGTGAGGTTACCTGCAGCCCCTTGGGGCTCGGGGCGGTGACCGTGCGCTGCCCCGTCGAGGCGGCAAAAAAGATCACCGAAAAGGGCAGGCTGCTGGTTGGTTGGGTATCGGCACATTTCCGACTGCTCGACGCCCGCCCAACGAGATGTTTCCGCTGCCTGGAACAGGGGCACATGGCGGCGGTCTGCACCAGTCCAGTGGACAGGAGCGGCTTGTGCTTCCGCTGCGGTGTGGCAGGGCACAAGGCCAGGGACTGCACCCTGACAGTCCCCAAGTGCGCAGTCTGTTCGGAGAAGGGGATCCCTGCCACACATAAAATGGGTGGTGGGGCGTGCGTCGCTCCGCGCCGTGGTCGGACAGAGCGCAAAAAGGCGGAAAAGGTTGGCGAGGGCTCTAGTCCCCCCTCGCAGCCCATCATCCCGACTGCAAACAGTTTCGCAGTCCTGGGAGAGGAGATTCCCATGGCCCTGGAGTGATGGCACACCACACCCAGGTCCTACAAGGGAATCTCAACCATTGCGCCAGAGCCCAAGACCTGCTCTTCCAGGCTCTGGCGGAATGGACAGTGCAGGTGGCCGTAGTTGCTGAGCCGTATCGTGTCCCCAACTCACCAAACTGGGTCGGGGACGAAGACGGCGTTGTGGCAGTCGCCAGCTTAAATGGTGCACCACCGTTAGGCGCAGTGGAAAGGGGGCATGGATATGTCGCGGCAGAGATAGGTCGTGTCTTGGTGGTCGGGGCATATTTCTCGCCCAATCGGAGCGTCGCCGATTTCGAGCACTTCCTCGCCCGAGTCGGCGCTCTGGTGGGGCGAGCTCGACTTAACCACGTCCTGGTTGCCGGGGACCTCAATGCCAAATCCGTGGCCTGGGGTTCCCCCACGACCGACGTTCGAGGTGGGGTCCTCGAGGACTGGCTGGTGGAGACCGGACTGGAGGTCCTTAACGTGGGGTCGCAAAACACCTGCGTGCGCCAGCAGGGCGGCAGCATCGTCGACGTGACTTTCGCCGATGCCGCTCTCGCTCGCCGCGTACAAGGCTGGGAGGTTCTGGAGACTGAGACGCTGTCGGACCACCGGTACATCCGGTTCCGTTATGGCGGCGTCTCACCCTCCCCAAGCCGCGGCTCACAGGCCCAGTGCGGCCCACGTTGGGCGACTAAGAGGTTAGATAGGGAGGCCCTCCTCGAGGCAGCCACAGTCCAGGGCTGGGGAATGGACCACCGTCTGGTTCCGAACGACGTCGACGAGGAGACCGACCGCATGGCTGCGGCGATATCGCAGGTGTGCGATGCGGCAATGCCGAGAGTTGGGCGGAAGCCACCGCGTAACAGGAGGGTGTACTGGTGGTCGGAAGAGCTCGCTGAGCTACGAAGAAGGTGTGTTGTAGCGAGACGCCAGTACGCCCGGAGTCGCAGACGAGTTCGCCGTGACGAGGTCGAAGAGGGGCGGCTCTACACAATCTACAGAGCCGCCGCCGGGGAACTCAGGTTGGCTATAGGTCGTGCCAAGGAGGCTGCCCATGAGGAGATGCTCGAGACTCTGGATCGAGATCCGTGGGGGAGGCCGTACAGGATGGTTCGCAACAAACTGCGCCCCTGTGCTCCCCCCCTGACGGAGAGTCTCGAGCCCGACCTTGTGGCCCGGATTGTCCCTGCCTTGTTCCCTGGTCGGGCAGAACAAACGCCCCCGCCCATGGCTCCACCGTCTGGGGACGAGCCGCTGATCGACGTGGCCCCAGAGGTCACGGAGGAGGAGTTTGACACGGCGTTGCAGAAAATGAGGGCCCGAAACACAGCGCCCGGACCTGACGGCGTGCCCGGCCGGGCCCTAGTTCTGGCCCTGGGCCCGCTCCGGTCACACGCTATGCACTTATATAGCGCTTGCCTGGAGCAAGGACGGTTTCCATCAAGGTGGAAGAGGGGAAAACTCGTCCTAATTAAGAAGGAGGGACGTCCGACGGAGTTGCCATCGGCATACAGGCCGATTGTGCTGCTTGATGATGCGGGGAAGTTGCTGGAGCGGATTGCAGCCTCCCGCATCATCAACCACTTGGAAGAAATAGGACCAAACTTGTGTGCCTACCAATTCGGCTTCCGCCGGGGAAGATCCACTCTGGATGCGCTATCCAGGGTGAGGGCCCTCGCTGATGAGGCTGTCGGGGGAGGAGGGGTGTTATTGGCGGTGTCCATTGACATCGCCAACGCCTTCAACACCCTTCCCTTCGACACGATCCTGGAGGCACTCAAGTTTCACGGCGTGCCGGCGTATCTGGGCAGGCTGGTAGCGGATTACCTGTCTGGCAGGTGCGTCGTGTACCCCACGGCCGTTGGTTGGAGAAGCAGAGACGTAGCGTGCGGTGTTCCACAGGGCTCGGTGCTCGGGCCGCTCCTGTGGAACATCGGCTACGATTGGGTGCTCCGCGGAGCGAATCTGACGGGTGTCAGCGTCACATGTTACGCCGATGACACCGTCGTCACCGCGCGCGGAGACACCTTTTCGGAGGCCCGCATTCGTGCGGTTGCAGGTGTTGCGCAGGTGATTGCAAGGATCCGGCGTCTCGGGCTCGAAGTGGCCCTGGAGAAGTGTGAAGCTATATGCTTTCACGGGCCTCGGCGGGCCCCTCCAACTGGATCCCACCTGATCGTGGGCGGGACTTCTATCGCTGTCGAGTCGAACTTGAGGTACTTGGGCCTCGTTATCGACAGTCGATGGAATTTCCAGGAGCATTTCCGGCGCCTGGCGCCGAAGTTGCTCGGAGCTGCGCGGGCGCTAAGTCGCCTTCTCCCAAACATGGGAGGGCCGAGCGCTGGCTGTCGCCGCCTCTATGCGGGCGTCTTGCAGTCCATGGGGCTGTACGGCGCGCCGATATGGGCGAGCGCATTGAATGGACATAACGTCGCTCTCCTGCGACGTCCGCAGAGGGCGATGGCGATCAGGGCCGTCCGTGCGTACTGCACCACCTCATACGAGGCTGCGTGCGTACTGGCGGGCTCTGCGCCATGGGACCTGGTGGCGGGTGCCCTGGCGCGTTCCTGGACGGAGAGGCGACGGGATGTAGAGGAGACATACCCCGATAGTGACGAAGGAGAGGGTGAGGAGAGTTGGCGAAGGCGACTCAAGAAAAGAGTCCTTCGGAAATGGAAGGAGCGGCTACAAGAACCAAGAGCCGGCCGACGCACGGTGTCGGCTGTCGGTCCAATCCTTGAGCAGTGGATTGACCGGCGGCACGGTGTTATTACCTTTCACCTTGCACAGATCCTGACGGGCCACGGGTGCTTTGGAAGCTATCTGTGCAAGGTGACAAGATCGGAGAGCTCGCCAGGGTGCCATCACTGCAGTTGTGAGGAAGACACTGCTGACCACACCCTGGCGGAGTGCCCTGCGTGGGCTACGGAGAGAGCTGACCTCGTCGCCGAAATCGGCGCCGATCTCTCGCTTCCTACGGTTGTATGCGCAATGGTCGGCAGTGAGAGCGCATGGGAGGCGGTCCTCTCCTTCTGTGAGAGCGTGATGTCGCAGAAGGAGGAGGCAGAGCGGGAGAGGGAGCGTACCAATCCCTCTTACCGCAGGAGGACACGGCGTAGGCGACGGGAGGTCGCTCTGCTGTGAGAGGATCTGTGCACGGCCGATCGGGGGATCCGCCGTGCGCGCGTAAGATCCAAGCTGTAAGGCACCCTTAGGTGTTCAGGGTGTCTTAAGCGGAGAAGGAGGAGGGGATAGCACCCCCCTACCTCCAGTGGAGAGTGCTAAAGGGCACATCGTCGGAGCCCACCGCGGACACGTGATACCGCACTGGGCCGCTAGGACGACACGGAGAACACCGCTGGGGTTTAGTGGGTAGAGCTGCGTCCACTTTACCATCTTTTAGGACGCAGAGAGTCCCACATAACCTCCCGGCCCCCCCCCAGGCCTGGTGGTATGCGTAAGAGCATTCCCCAGCGAAACCAAAAAAAAAAAAAAAAAAAAAAAAAAAAAAAAAAAAAAAAAGGTTAGGTTAGGTTAGGTTAGGTTATCGTCTGTCTGGTCCAACGGGCTAAGACGTGTGTGGCGTGGAACGAGTGAACATGGTTCGAACCCCGCTCGGTGAATTTTTCCCACCGGTTGGATCCAAGCCTTGACGTGGCGGTTGGGCTTAAGTCCGGGGTAATTGTAACCCTGGGTGAACTAATTGGATTCACACGGGCGGCGGGAGGCCAATATGGTCACCTGCCGGCCAAGCCGCTCCCCGGTACACAGTGCTGGGGGTGGTGGTCGCTGCCCCTCGGGGCGGGGACCGCGAGGAAGACAACCTCTTCAAAAATTACCCCAATCCTAAGTTTAGGTGCGCGGCGAGAGGATGAATGGCTGGAGGGTCTCCAGTCGTTAGCGCACTCCCAGCGGGGGTACCGGCGGACCCCCCCGTTGGGTGACAAATGTACGCCATCCTGGTGCACAGGGCTCTGCCCAGGATGTACCTGTCTCCCTAACCCCGAAGGTGGAGACGCCAGAAGGGACAAGTATTGTTAAAAATTAGTTTCCCGAAGAAAAACACTCTCCGGGCGGGTACTGTGAATCCCGCCAGTCCTAGGACTGAGGCCCCGTGTAATACGGAGGGGGCCACACAATGCTTCGGCGGTCCGACAACCTCGGACCGACGCGACCATGGCGATACGAAAACTGACCTGAATGCACGTGATTTGGTGAAGGCGAAGAGCAGGAGAAGGATTCTGGACTCCCCACGAATCTTCTCAGAAATTGAAGAAATGAGTCACAGCGATTGGAGCGAGTCGTCTGGCTCATGTTTGGGGCGACTAAGCGGAAGGAGAGGGTACGACTTGGGCTCCGAGATCGAGGAGATGAGCCCAACGAGTTACTCGGATGACGGATGGCCCTCCAAAAAGAAGGGCAAGAGAATCCGGAAACCGTCCTCATCTGACGAAGAAGAGGAGGAGACCACAAAAAAGGGCAAGGCATTACCACCGCCACCCACGAAGAGAGGAAGGGGCCGACCACCAACCACAGGTGAATACGTCGGCCTCGCCAAAGCTAAGCGGGAGCTGGCTGCGGCGGAGCGCGAAGCTATGGAGGCGGAAGCTGAGCGCGACGTAGCCGAACTCACCCGCCGACTAGTAATACCTCGCCTTTCAGAGTCCTCGGGATCGGAGACAGCCCGGGGCTCGAACGCTATTGATAAGGAGAAGACGGCGAGCGCTCTAGGGCTAATAGCTACTCAGGCCCTAGAGACCATCACGACGGCTCGAGTTAAGTCCAAAAACTTAAAGGGGTCCATAGTGGCCTCCATAAAGAAGGCGACGGAGGCCCTCCAGGAGGTAGTAACCATACTCCTGGATAGGTCGGCCTCAAAGGAGAATAAGGTCCTCGAGGCCGAAAACAAGCGGCTGTTGGCGGAGAATGCTGAGTTACGCACTTCCCGGCAGTCTGCCCCGGAGACTACACCAGCGCCCGAAGCGTTGGCCACACTCGTACCCCCGAACCTTGAGAAGCTCCTCGAGAGGGTGGTACAGGAGGTGGTTGCGCTAACGAGTGCGCGATTAGACGCCCGGCTGGAGGGGATAGAGGCTCGTCTCCTCCCCGAGCCGAGGCTGCGCCCGCCTCTTGCGGCGGATCGTCTGGCTGCGGCTACACCAACATCAGCCCCGGCATCAAGCCCGGGGCCAGCCGTCGCCAAGACAAAGAAGATAATAAAAAAGACGACTTCCCAGACGACGACGACACTCATGCCACCGGCGAACCCGGGGCCTTCGGTGGCTTCAAAAAAGAAGAAGAGCGCCAAGGCGAGCGAGGATGACGGTCCCTGGACGACCGTCACCCATAAAAAGAAGGCGGTGGTAAAAACTCAGCCCAAGAAGAAGAAGGCACCGCGGAAAAAAGGCCCGCGCAAGCTACAAGTGCCTGATAGCTCCGTCGTGGTGATGAAACTGCGACCGGAGGCAGAGGAGAGAGGGATGTCCTATTACGACATAATGAAGAAGGCGCAAGCCGAGATCAAACTGCCGGACCTAGATATAGGGCCCGGCATAACCTTCAAAAAGGGAATTACCGGCGCCCGTCTTTTAGTGGTGCCGGGCGCGGCCATGGGCGACAAAGCGGATGCCCTGGCCGCCAAAATCGAAGAGGTGCTTGGTGACGATGTTCGCGTCTCCAGGCCTACGAAGACCGTGACTGTGCGCATATCAGGCCTGGACGACTCCGCCACGGCGGATGAAGTAGTAGCGGCGGTGGCGAAAGCAGGTGACTGCCCGGCCGAACAAGTGCGGTCGGGTGAAGTTGGCTGCAGTGCCTCCGGGGTGAGAGCAGCGATTGTGCGCCTCCCCGTAGAGGCGGCAATGAAAATATTGCCCGAAGGAAAAATCCTTGTAGGTTGGGTCTCAGTGAGGCTCAAGCTCTTGGACGTCCGGCCCCTTAGGTGCTTCCGGTGCCTGGAGCCGGGCCACACGGCGGCATTATGCAAGTCGGACGTCGACAGAAGCGGAACATGCTTCCGCTGCGGGGTGGAGGGGCACAAGGCTAGAGAGTGCTCTGTGCCCACCCCAAGATGCGCAGTTTGCTCCGCCATGGGGCAACCCGCCGCCCACAAAATGGGTGGCGGAGCGTGCGCTGCACCAAAAAAGCGCACGCGGAAAGGCGAAGTAAAAAGGTCTGGTAAGGGCCTCGCGGCACCTGTCCAGCCTACCTTTCCGGCCGCGAACACCAACAGTTTCGCGGTCCTGCCGGTAGAGGAGGTTCCTATGACTCTCTAGGAGCAGTCGGGAACCTCCGGCAGGAGAGACGCAGCGGCGACACTAAAAGCCGCTGCGAGAGGCCTGTGCGTGGCTGGTCGGGGGACCAGCTGCGCGCCTGTAGGCCTGAGATGTTAGGCGTCCTTGTGTTCGGGACGCCTCACCGAACGAACTCATCCAGAGATGAGCGCTGAGAGCGCGGCGTCGTGGCCGATGTGGAGACCAGCTCACACACCGGTCACAATAGACGTACACGGAGGAACACCATGGGTTTTTAGTTGGGTCAGAGTCCCACACACCTTTCTCGGGTCCCCCCGGACCTGAGATGCCAGTCATCAAGATTTTCCCATGCAAAAAAAAAAAAAAAAAAAAAAAAAAAAAAAAAAAAAAAAAAAAAAAAAAAAAAAAAAAAAAAAAAAAAAAAAAAAAAAAAAAAAAAAAGGTTAGGTTAGGTTAGGTTAGGTTAGGTTAGGTTAGGTTAGGTTAGGTTAGGTTAGGTTAGGTTAGGTTAGGTTAGGTTAGGTTAGGTTAGGTTAGGTTAGGTTAGGTTAGGTTAGGTTAGGTTAGGTTAGGTTAGGTTAGGTTAGGTTAGGTTAGGTTAGGTTAGGTTAGGTTAGGTTAGGTTAGGTTAGGTTAGGTTAGGTTAGGTTAGGTTAGGTTAGGTTAGGTTAGGTTAGGTTAGGTTAGGTTAGGTTAGGTTAGGTTAGGTTAGGTTAGCAGATAGTTAGGTTAGGTAGGCCGATCGGGGGATCCGCCGCGCGCGCGTAAGGTCCGAGCTGTAAGGCACCCTTAGGTGTTCAGGGTGCCTTAAGCGGAGTAGGGCGGAGGGACATTTTACACCCCTCCCCCCAGAGGAGAGTGCCAGTTGGCACGACGTCCAAAGCTCCGCTGCGGAATGAAACGTTCCCGCGGTGGGTGGTCAGACGATCGGAGAACACCGCTGGGGTTTAGTGGGTAGAGCTGCGTCCAACTCACCATCTTCTAGGGCGCAGCGAGCCCCACATAACCTCCCGGGTCCCCCCGCACCCGGTGGGTATGCGTAAGGGCATTCCCCAGCGAGAAAAAAAAAAAAAAAAAAAAAGGTTCCCCACCGGCTGGATCCAAGCCTTGTCGTGGCGGTGGGGCTTAGTAACCCTTAGGGACCTTTCGAAACCCGGGGTGAACCAATTGGATTCACACAGGCGAGCGAGAGTGGGCTGGTATGGCTACTGCCGGCTACGGCTAGCGGCGGCCACTCTGGTCCTGCCTGGGAATCCTGCCCGACTGTGACCAGCGGCCTCACGGCCCTGCCGCAGTCTCGCGGGAGGAGGGGGTTCGCATCAGAGCTCAGGAGGAGCAGTCGATGGGAACCTCCGTCAGGAATCGCTTAGTGGGATGGTATGTCTACTGACGACTGTGCCTTTAGGTACGGCCTGAGGCGGACACTCTGTCTCCAGCCAGGAGAGCCTGCTCGACTGCGACCGGTGGCTTCACGGCCCTGTCGCAGTCCCGTGGGTGGAGGGAGTTTCCGTCATAGCTCAGGAGGAGCAGTTTGATGGGAATTTCCTCCGATCGAAGAGACCGCGTCATCGCGAGAGGGGGCTTACGGCCCCCGCCCGGAGAACCTGCCCGACTGCGACCGGTGGCTTCACGGCCCTGTTGCGGTCCCGTGGGTGGAGGGAGTTTCCGTCATAGCTCAGGAGGAGCAGTGAGATGGGAACCCCCTCCGATCGAAGATACCGCGTTATCGCGAGAGGGGGCTTCTAGCCCCCGCCCGGAGAACCTGCTCGACTGCGACTGGTGGCTTCACGGCCCTGTTGCGGTCCTGTAGGTGGAGGAAGTTCCCGTCATAGCTCAGGAGGAGCAGCGAGATGGGAACCCCCTCCGATCGAAGATACCGCGTTATCGCGAGAGGGGGCTTCTGGCCCCCGCCCGGAGAACCTGCTCGACTGCGACCGGTGGCTTCACAGCCCTGTTGCGGTCCTGTGGGTGGAGGGAGTTTCCGTCATAGCTCAGGCGGAGCAGCGAGATGGGAACCCCCTCCGATCGAAGAGATGCGATCGTGGGTTGGTCTGGCTACTGCCGGCTACGGCTAGCGCCGGTCATTCCTTCCCTGTCTGACACTCCTGCCGGCTGTAAACGGTTGCTTCTAGATCCCGGATGCAGTCGCGCGGGAAGAGGAGGCCCCTGTCAGAGCTCAGGAGGAGCAGTCGATGGGAGCCTCCGCCAGGATAGATCGCCAAAGGAGGTTCTCGTCATAGCTCAGGAGGAGCAGTTTGATGAGAACCTCTGACGGAGAGAAGCGGCGGAGTGAGATGGTAAAACAAATCACACCGTCGCGATAGGCCTGTGCGTGGCTGGTCGGGGGACCAGTCGCGTACGCTAAAGGCCTGCGGAAGAAGGTGCCCCTACGTGTTCTGGGCACCGACAACCGGAGATGCTCTACAGCGGAGAGTGCTGTAATGCACACGCCTGTGGCCGAGTGCGAAAGGCTATCGTCCTCGTGCCGGTCATAAGGGCGAACTGACTCATGCCGAAGCAAAAGAAAGGAGAGAAAGACGAGATGGTGGACTGACGTGTCGGACTACATCTCAGAAATGAGTCCGACGAGTGGAGGAGAACTGGAACGCAACAGGAGACCCATCACTAAAGGGAAGCGGAGTCATCGTTCATCCTCGACAGACGAAGAGGAGGAGCGAAGAGGCAAGGGTAAGGCGGTACCAAAGCCACCCTCCAAAAGAGGAAGAGGTAGACCGCCGACCACTGGAGAGTATGTTGGTTTGGCGAAAGCCAAACGAGACTTGGCCGAGGCGGAACGCCAGGCGATGCAGGCGGAGGCAGAACGCGACGTTGCGGAGCTCACACGCCGTATTACTCTACCCCGCTTATCGGAGAACTCCGGATCAGAGGCAGCCCCAGACATGTACAGCGTACAGACCGCTAGCGCACTGGGCGCCTCCGCGACACAGGCGCTTGAGGCCATATATGGGGTCCGCACAAAGTCAAAAAATTTGAAGGGCCCCTTTGTGAGCGCCCTTAAAAAAGCCGAGGAGACTATGCGTGGAGTGACGGCGGCACTACTGGACCGCACTTCATCTGAGGAGAACCGGAAGTTAGCCGAGGAAAACCTAGCCCTAAAAGCCGCCAACAAACAGCTTTCGGAGCAAGTAGCCGCCACAGAGGTGCTGCGTCAGGAAGTGGAAGCTCTGCGGAGTGAACTCGCCTCTTATCGGCAGACTTCCGTACAAGTGACGACGCCCGCGCCAGTAGCGTTGGCCGCGGACGTGCCGCCCAATCTAGAGGAGTTATTGGAGAGGGTGGTACGCGAGGTGGTCGTATTAACGGGCGAAAGATTGAATGCTCGATTAGAGGGTCTTGAGTCTCGACTGCTGCCGGAGCCGAGACTGCGCCCACCCCTCGCGGCGGATAATAAGAAGAAGACGACCAGAGGAGAGACACCCGTGGTGACCACGCTCATGCCTCCGGCGAATCCGGGGCCTTCGGTGGAGAAAACAAAGAAGAAGAAAGGAAAAGCCGCCCCCCGACAGGAGGTCGAAGAGGTGGCTGACGGAGATAAGGGGTGGACCACGGTCGCCCCTAAGAAGAAGAAGAAAGTGAAGGGCAAACGCAAGAAGGCGCCCCGCAAAAAGGGCCCGCCAAAGTTGCGGGCACCGGACTCGGCAGTTGTCATGATTCAACTGAAGGCGGAAGCAGTTGAAAAAGGACTCACATACGGAGACGTCCTGAAGAAGGCAAGAGGCGCACTTTGCCTGCCGGAAATAGGCGTAGAGTCCGTTCGCTGCAAAACAGCTGCTACCGGAGCACGAATGCTCTTACTGCCCGGTACAGACACAGCGGAGAAGGCCGACTCCCTGGCCGAAAAAATTCGGGAAGCTGTCGGTGACGACGTCGTCCGGGTCTCCAGGCCCACGAGATGCGTGAGCGCACGCGTTTCGGGCCTGGACGATTCAGTCACAACGGACGAGATAGTGGCGGCAATAGCTGAGGCGGGAAAATGCCCCCGGGATCAAGTACGATCCGGGGAGATAGGACGTGGTGTTTCTGGCCTCGGGGCGGCAATAGTCCGCTGCCCTGTAGAAGCAGCCAAGACCATCGTGGCAGGCGGAAGAATCATCATTGGATGGGTGTCGGCGCAGTTCCGGTTGCTTGACGCTCGTCCGCTCCGGTGCTACAGATGCCAGGAGATCGGCCACATGGGAGCAATGTGTCCCTCGTCAGTGGATCGCAGCCATCTGTGTTTCCACTGTGGCGAAGAGGGGCATAAAGCCAAGGAGTGCACATCACCCACCCCAAAATGTGCGGTGTGTTCAACGGAGGGAAGACCTGCTGCTCACAGAATGGGCGGCAGGGCATGTGTCGCCCCACGTCGAAGAGGGCGACAAAAACCTTTGCAAAAGGCTGGCGATGGCCCTGCGGCCCTCGCCCAGCCCCCCTGCCCGACCGCGACCAACACCTTCGCGGTCCTGCCGGTGGAGGAGGCTCCGATGGTTGTTGAAGAACAACAACAACCAGAACCTCCGGCAGGTGGAGAAACGCGCAGGCGACAGTTGTCGCTTCGCCGCGAAAGACCCGTGTGCGGCCGATAGGGGGTCCGCCTCGCACATGGAGGGTCAGAGCTATAGACACCACACGTGTTCATGGTGCCTTAAGCGGTGAAGAGGGAGGGACACTACACCCCTCCCTCCAGAGTAGAGTGCCGGTAGGCTGGCACGCCGTCGCGGCCCATTGCGGAATATTACGTTCCCGCTGTGGGTCAGCTAGACGACCGGAGAACACCATGGGTTTTTAGTTGGGTTCAAGTCCCACACACCCCTCTCGGGTCTCCCCGGCCCGGGTAGCAGTCATGATGATTTTCCCATGTAAAAAAAAAAAAAAAAAAAAAAAAAAAAGGTTCCCCACCGGCTGGATCCAAGCCTTGTCGTGGCGGTGGGGCTTAGTAACCCTTAGGGACCTTTCGCAACCCGGGGTGAACCAATTGGATTCACACAGGCGAGCGAGAGTGGGCTGGTATGGCTACTGCCGGCTACGGCTAGCGGCGGCCACTCTGGTCCTGCCTGGGAATCCTGCCCGATTGTGACCAGCGGCCTCACGGCCCTGCCGCAGTCTCGCGGGAGGAGGGGGTTCGCATCAGAGCTCAGGAGGAGCAGTTGATGGGAACCTCCGTCAGGAATCGCTTAGTGGGATGGTATGTCTACTGACGACTGTGCCTTTAGGTACGGCCGGAGGCGGACACTCTGTCTCCAGCCAGGAGAACCTGCTCGACTGCGACCGGTGGCTTCACGGCCCTGTCGCAGTCCCGTGGGTGGAGGGAGTTTCCGTCATAGCTCAGGAGGAGCAGTTTGATGGGAATTTCCTCCGATCGAAGAGACCGCGTCATCGCGAGAGGGGGCTTATGGCCCCCGCCCGGAGAACCTGCCCGACTGCGACCGGTGGCTTCACGGCCCTGTCGCGGTCCCGTGGGTGGAGGGAGTTTCCGTCATAGCTCAGGAGGAGCAGCGAGATGGGAACCCCCTCCGATCGAAGATACCGCGTTATCGCGAGAGGGGGCTCTTAGCCCCCGCCCGGAGAACCTGCTCGACTGCGACCGGTGGCTTCACGGCCCTGTTGCGGTCCTGTAGGTGGAGGGAGTTCCCGTCATAGCTCAGGAGGAGCAGCGAGATGGGAACCCCCTCCGATCGAAGATACCGCGTTATCGCGAGAGGGGGCTTCTGGCCCCCGCCCGGAGAACCTGCTCGACTGCGACCGGTGGCTTCACAGCCCTGTTGCGGTCCTGTGGGTGGAGGGAGTTTCCGTCATAGCTCAGGCGGAGCAGCGAGATGGGAACCCCCTCCGATCGAAGAGATGCGATCGTGGGTTGGTCTGGCTACTGCCGGCTACGGCTAGCGGCGGTCATTCCTTCCCTGTCTGACACTCCTGCCGACTGTAAACGGTTGCTTCTAGATCCCGGATGCAGTCGCGCGGGAAGAGGAGGCCCCTGTCAGAGCTCAGGAGGAGCAGTCGATGGGAGCCTCCGCCAGGATAGATCGCCAAAGGAGGTTCTCGTCATAGCTCAGGAGGAGCAGTTTGATGAGAACCTCTGACGGAGAGAAGCGGCGGTGTGAGATGGTAAAACAAATCACACCGTCGCGATAGGCCGGTGCGTGGCTGGTCGGGGGACCAGTCGCGTACGCTAAAGGCCTGCGGAAGAAGGTGCCCCTACGTGTTCTGGGCGCCGACAACCGGAGATGCTCTACAGCGGAGAGTGCTGTAATGCACACGCCTGTGGCCGAGTGCGAAAGGCTATCGTCCTCGTGCCGGTCATAAGGGCGAACGAAGAGAACACCATGGGTTTTTAGTTCGGGTTAGAGTCCCACACACCTTCTCGGGTCCCCCGGCCCGGGTAACAGTCATGAAGATTTTCCCATGTAAAAAAAAAAAAAAAAAAAAAAAAGGTTAGGTTAGGTTCCCCACCATCTGGATCCAAGCCTTGTCGCGGCGGTGGGGCTTAAGCTCGGAGCACAGTAAGCTCCGGGCGAACTAATTGGGTCCAAATAGGGCGGCAGTGGGCCAGTCTGGCTGCTGCCGGCCGAGCCGCTCCCCGGTACGCAGTGCCGGGGGTGGTGGTCGCCGTCCCACGTCGGGGCGGGGACCGCGAGGAAGACAACCTCACCAAAAATTACCCCAATCCCAAAATAAGCTTCGGTGCGCGGCGACGGGACGAATGGCTGGGGGGGACCCAGTCACTAGCGCACCACGTTTTGAGGAGTATACGGGCGTTACTCAGCCCTAATGAGTAGTCACCAAAAATGGAAGACAAGCAGATTCTAAAGAATCCCCGGGCGGGTCCCCGAAAGGGGGAATCCCGCACCCTGCCTGACGAGGCAGTGGTCTGCCCCACGTATACGGGGGGGGCAAAATTTGCTTCAGGGGCGAGTTCATCTCACCCCAGTAACAACAAAAAACAAACTGGCACGATAATGGAAACGACGGCACGCGATACGGTTGTTGATAGGAGGACTGGCTCGGACGCCGAAGATGCGGCGCCCCGAGACCAACACGACAAGGCGATAAATATGAATCCGAAGGTGGTACTGATTAGGGATTACGTGGAGGAGATGAGCGCGAGCGACTCGGCTGATAGCGTGAGGTCGACGCGTTCCGACCGTCCCAAGCTGAAGGGGAAAAGGACCCGACTTTCATCGTCGGACGAAGAAGAAAGCAGCGGATCTACGCTGAAGGGAAGCGTAGCGGCGGCGTTCCGAAAGACGCCACCAACAAAGCGTGGTAGAGGTAGGCCGCCAACAACTGGCGAATACATAGGCCTGGCACAGGCCAAGAGGGATCTGGCAGCGGCAGAGCGGGAGGCGATGCAGGCGGAGGCAGAGCGGAGCCTTACAGCGCTCGCGCGAGACCTGCGCTCACCCCGTCTGTCGGAGTTGTCAGAGTCGGAAATGGCCCCCGATTGGCCACAAAATAAAACGGCGAGCGCAAGAAGGGCCAACATAACCAAGGCTCTAGATGTCATCAATGGGGTCCGCAATAGGTCCAAGAACCTGAAGGGCTCCATGATGAAAGCGCTAAAGGACGCTGCTGACACCATACAGGACGAAACGTTAGCGCTCCTGGACAGTACGTCCTCGGCGGAGACACGGGCGCTGGAGAAAGAGAACGAAAAACTCGCGGAGGAAAATAAAAGGCTTGTGGCAAATGACAAAAAGCGGTCGGAAGAGATAGCCGAACTGCGCCAGGAGATAGCAATGCTCCGAAGCGAGCTCGCTTCCTCTCGCCAGCAGCCAGCAGGTGCTGTAGCTTTCCCGGCGAGCATTGAGGAGATCGTGCAAAGGGCAATGCACGAGGCGGTATCGGTATCCACCGCACGCCTCAACGCCCGGCTCGAGGGACTGGAGACGAGACTCCTGCCCGAGCCGCGGTTGCGCCCGCCTCTAGCAGGAGACAAAAGAGCGGCGGCGGTGGAATCGGAACCACCTCAGACACCGAACCCGGCGTCAGCCGCCAAGAAGGCGTCCAAAAAGAGGGCTCCACAGGAGGTGACAACCCTGATGCCACCCGCGAATCCGGGTCCGTCGGCGGGCAAGACGAAGAAGGTGCCGAAACAAAAGGCGGCGCAAAAATCTCTCCCGCTAGAGAAGACCACGCGGGCAGACCGACGTAATGAGGGGTGGACGACCGTCACCCAAGGTAAAAAGAAGACCAAGGCACCGGTGAAGAGAGGCCCGCCGAAACTGCGGACCCCTAACTCTTCTGTCGTCGTCATACAGCTGCAAGCGGCGGCGGCGGAGAGGGGACTGACTTATTCCGAAGTCATGCGGAAGGCGAGATCCGAAGTTCGCTTCACTGAACTCGGAATAGAGCCTCCCCGCTGCAAAAAGACGGCCACGGGCGGACGCCTCTTTGAGTTCCTCGGCGCGGACAGCGGCGAAAAAGCCGACACCATAGCCCGTAAAATAAGGGAAACGGTGGGAGAGGATGTCATCCGGGTTTCCAGACCCACAAGATGCGTAAGCGCACGCATAGCCGGTCTGGACGACTCGGTTACCAAAGAAGACATCGTGGCGGCGGTTGCCGAAACAGGAGGATGCTCTCCGGACCAGGTGCGTTCGGGGCCAATCGGTTGCAGCCAATTCGGTCTTGGGGTGGCGGTCGTCAGCTGCCCGGTCGACGCAGCTAAGGCCATCATAGCCAAGGGCAGGCTGCTGGTGGGCTGGGTGTCTGCCCAGTTCAAATTGCTCGACGCCCGCCCGAAGAGGTGCTTCCGCTGCCAGGAGCAGGGCCACATGGCGGCGGTCTGCACCTCGACAACAGATCGGAGTGACCTGTGCTTCCGCTGCGGAGAGGCGGGACACAAGTCCAGAGACTGCACCGCGGCCACCGCAAAGTGCGCTCTCTGCGCTGAAAAAGGAGTTTCCGCCGCCCACAAAATGGGTGGAGCAGCGTGTATCGCCCCGCGCCGTGGCCGGGCTGGACGCAAATCGGCGAAAAAGGCTGACGAGGGCCCTAGTCCCCCCTCGCAACCTGTATGCCCGACAGCCAATAGCTTCGCTGTCCTGGCCGAGGAGGATCCCATGGCCCTGGAGTGATGGCACACCGCACCCAGGTCCTACAAGGGAACCTCAACCACTGCGCCAGAGCCCAGGACCTGCTCTTTCAGGCTCTGGCGGAGTGGTCAATACAGGTGGCTGTAGTTGCCGAGCCGTACCGCGTCCCCAACTCTCCAAGTTGGGTGGGAGACGAGGACGGCGTCGTAACCATAGGGAGCCTGAACGGCTCGCCTCCGTTTGGCAAAGTTGTAAGAGGGCGGGGCTTTGTCGCTGCCGAAATTGGAGAAGTTTTAGTGATCGGGACGTACTTCTCCCCCAACCGGAGTGTCGCCGACTTCGAACAATTCCTGGTTCGCGTCGGCACTCTGGTTGGACGGGCCCGTCTAGGACACGTTCTGATCGCCGGGGACCTCAATGCAAAATCATCGGCATGGGGTTCCCCCGCGACGGACGCGCGTGGCGCACTCATGGAGGAATGGCTGGTCGAGGTCGGTTTGGAGGTACTCAACGTGGGGTCCAGGCACACGTGTGTGCGACAGCAGGGCGGCAGCATCGTCGACGTTTCATTCGCCGATGCCGCTCTCGCTCGTTGCGTGCAAGGTTGGGAGGTGTTGGAGACCGAGACGCTGTCGGACCACCGGTACATCCGTTTCCGGTACGGCAGCGTCACACCCTCCCCAAGCCGTGGCACACAGGCCCAGTGCGGCCCACGTTGGGCCTTGCGAAGAATGGACAAGGAGGCCCTTCTCGAAGCGGCAATATTCCAGGCCTGGTGCATGGACGGCCGCACAGACACGAATGACGTGGATGAAGGGACTGACCGGTTGATCGCCGCGATGACCCAAATCTGCGACGAGGCGATGCCAAGGGTAGATGGACGACCCCCGCGATCGCGGAAGGTGTACTGGTGGACGGACGAGCTCACCGAGCTGCGCAGGAGCTGCGTGGCGAAAAGACGCCAGTACACCAGGAGTCGCAGGCGGAGGCGCCGTGATGAGGAGGAAGAGGGGCGGCTCTATACCATCTACAGAGCCGCCGCCGCGGAACTGAGGACGGCCATAAGCCGTGCCAAGGAGGCTGCACACGAGGAGATGTTGGAGACTCTGGACCGAGATCCGTGGGGGAGGCCGTATAGGATGGTGCGTAACAAACTGCGCCCGTTTGCACCTCCCCTGACGGAGAGTCTCCAACCCGACCTCGTGGCCCGGATAGTCCCGGCCCTGTTCCCCGGCCGAGGAGAGCACGCGCCCCCGCCCATGGCACCGCCGGGCGGTGATTCGCCTAACGAAGAGGCTCCGGAGGTTACCGAAGCGGAGATGGATGCGGCCTTGGTGCGCATGAAGGCACGCAACACCGCTCCGGGTCCTGATGGGATCCCCGGGCGGGCCTTGGTTCTGGCCCTTGACCCGCTCCGGGATGAGGCGAGGCGCCTGTTCAGCGCCAGTCTGACTCAGGGCCGGTTTCCCACGGCGTGGAAGAGGGGGAAGCTGACCTTGATCCAGAAGCAGGGGAGGCCAATCGACTCGCCGTCGGCGTACCGGCCGATCGTACTGCTCGATGATGCGGGCAAGCTGCTGGAGCGGATCGCGGCTGCCCGTATCATCGACCGCCTGGAGAACGTGGGGCCTGACCTCAGCGCCTTTCAGTTTGGGTTTCGGCGGGGCAGATCCACCCTGGACGCCCTGACCAGGGTGAGGGCTCCGGCCGAGGAGGCGGTCGCGGAAGGGGCGGTGCTCTTGGCGGTGTCCATTGACATCGCCAACGCGTTCAACACCTTGCCCTTCGACACCATTCTGGAGGCGCTGAGACACCACGAAGTACCGGACTACCTGAGGAGGTTTGTGAAGAGTTACCTCTCAGATAGATCCATTACCTACCCGACGGCGAGTGGCTGGGTGTCAAAGGAGGTGGCGTGCGGTGTTCCACAGGGCTCGGTGCTCGGCCCCCTCCTGTGGAACATCGGCTACGATTGGGTGCTTCGCGGCGCGAATCTGACCGGTGTCGGCGTCACCTGCTACGCCGACGACACCGTCGTCACGGCGCGCGGAAGCACCTTCTCGGAGGCCCGCATACGAGCTACAGCAGGAGTGGCGCAGGTTGTTGCGCGGATCCGGCGTCTCGGGCTCGAAGTGGCCCTGGAGAAGAGTGAAGCTATATGCTTTCACGGGCCACGGCGGGCCCCTCCAGCCGGATCCCACCTCATAGTTGGCGGAACTTCCATCGCTGTCGAGTCGACCATGAAGTCCTTGGGCCTCGTCCTCGACAGTCGGTGGAACTTCCATGAGCACTTCAGGATTCTGGCTCCGAAGTTGCTCGGAGCGGCGAGAGCGCTGAGCCGCCTTCTGCCCAACGTGGGAGGGCCGAGCGCCGGCTGCCGCCGCCTATATATGGGCGTTGTGCAGTGCAGGTGCTAGATGGTCACACGTGCTTAGGCAGGTAGTTAGAGGCTCCTCTTTTTTGTCACCGTTAGTCTTTGTTGTCCCTGTCACGGGGTGTGGATCCTAGGATCGACTCCCCGTGCTCATAGTAACTCCTAACTCTTGTCGCAGGGTGTGGATCCTAGTGATTCACTCCCTGCGCTCATATTTGGGTAAGGGTAAAAATTTTACACGTCTTTGGGCTGCGCAGATGGTAATTGCATGCCCTATTTTTATTATTTTGTTGTCATTTGTTTTATGACGACTTCGTCTCTATTGTGGATAGCCATCTTTAGATTGTGGTCTTCGATATCTTTTGCCGTGATCATAGTGGTTTTTATGAGTCTGCCCAGTGCGTCATCGGTATCGTCAGTGTAATAAACGAGTTTCTTGCTGTGACGCGAGAGGGCCACCACTGCATGGGATGCGCTGTCGTGGAGTAGCAACTTCTTCTTGTCGTTTCTTACTACGTACACTGTTTCGTAGCTGAGTCCCTGTGCTTCGTGGATGGTCAAAACCAGGGACTCTTCACCTTTCCCGAACCCTTGGTCTATTAGGGCGTGCTTCCCCTCTTGGGTATACGTGAGGAAGAGTGTGCTCGGGCAGTTTTTGATGCTGTTTGCCTCCAGCAAGGGTTTTATGGTAAGAGACTTCCTTGTTTTGCTGGAGGAGTATATACCCTTATGGATGTTTTTGAGGGCATACGCTACGTCTTGCGGGCATCTGTGTGTACATAGTAGTTCTTCCGCGATAGATGTTATTACGTTTGGGCGGTGGTAGTGGATCGGGAAAAGATTTTCGCGCTCTATGTATGGCAGTTGGTTTATGTCGCCTAATAAAAGTATCTCCTCGGCTTTCAAAATCTTCTGTATCATCACTATGGATCCAAAGTGATTCATGAGTGCTTCGTCCACGACAAGTCGTTTGCACTCGACCCTCTCAAATCCCCTTGGTCCATTGGCGAGTACCGAGGCCAATGTGCGGACTCTGTTCCTTGCGTCCGCTCCTGCGCGGTTAGCGATCCTTTCCCTTAATTCCTTCCTCGCCTCTATCGTTGCTGTTACCACGACATCTCTTTTCTTATCGAAGTTGGCGATGATCCAGGTGGTCTTCCCGCATCCTGGCACCCCGTTTACCCATCTTGCTCTGGGCAATTCCCATGTCTCTGGAGGATCTGTTTCCATCAGGATCCTGGCTTGTTCCAGGATCTTGTCCTCTAGCCAGATCTCCGTGTTTTTGGTGGTAACGACAATGGGATCACTTCTCGGTGTCGTGAACACGGGTGCACCTTTCCTTTTTGTGGCCTCTTCATCTAGGGGGACCATGCCTGCTGTGGTGTTGTACGCAGCCATGTGTCTTCTCATTTGATTTCCTTTTATTATTTGGGTGGTCGTGTTGTTGTAAATTGTGGCCTCAGCCTCCTCCATTCTGACTTCTAGCAGGCCGTTGTTCTGTTGGTGGTAAGCCTCTAGTATTCGCTTGCATTCTTTTATTTTTACATCTTTGGTGGCGGATGTAATTGCCACATATTCGGTGAAGGCGTTGGCTAGGTGGTCTTGTATCTTTTCCACTTTTTTCAGAAGAGGCTCCTGGACCAATCCCTTCTGAGCTTTTGTTTGAGGCTCAGTTTTCTGGCACGGCTTTTCTTTTTCTTCTTTTCTCGCAAATTGTCTTATTGCGTGCGCTTGTGTTTCGGGGTTCCCGCGGGGGGTGAAAGCCGTCGACGTTGATTCCGGAGCTTCCTCCGCGACGTTGTTGCTGGTGTCAACCTTCTTCCTGGGCGGTCGTGATGTCGACGTTTGGTGTATACATCTGTCGACCGCTTTTAGCGTTTGGCTGGCCTCCAGTGCCCTTTTGTGTTGGTTCAGGGCTTTTTCTTTTTCTCCCCTCTTGATGTTCGCTTGTTCGGTGGCCCATTTTTCTGCGCTAGATAATGACTGTTGCGGGATTGATGGCGTCTGTTGAGTCGTCGGTTTGTTTCGCCCTGTTAGGGTCAGTGTTTGCATCTTCTGACGGATTTTTCTTATAGTTCCCAGGATTTTTCGGGCTGTTGTCTCTTTCTGATGTTGAGAGACGAGCTCCTGTTGCGGAGTGTGAGGCTCCTGTTGTGTTGGCTTTTGAGATATTGATGACTGTGCAGGGATAGGAGGTGTTTTTTCTTTCTCTAAGAAACTGAGGTCCTCTCCTCTTCTCTCGTAGGCCACGATTTGATGGAATTTGGCCAGTTTCACACACCCCAGGTGGTCTGCTATCTCTCCCTGATTATATCCCACCCACATTGTGTCCACACTGATGATCTTCGGTGTTGAGTGTGTGGACGAGTCCTCTTCCGCCATTTTAGTCAGTAGGGAGCATGCCAATGAGAATTGAGTTGTTTCCAGGGTATTCTGGAGCAGCAGCACTGTTTTGTTCTTGGTGCGTACTACCTTGCACTGGATACCCATTATCTCCCAGGTGTTCAGGGCTTCGTACTTTTTCCTTCTCATTGTGGTTCTTGTGATGCTACCCTTGAGCAGCAGGGCTAGGCCGGGTGATATCGCCATAGTCGAGGGGCCCTGTTGCTGACAGAAGCTTATGCCCAGACGTTCGTAGTTGGTGTTCATGAATAGAACTACGTTCCTCGTCTTTATTCCGGGGATTCCTCTCTCACCATCTCCCATCCACTGCAGAGGTGTTATTCTGCAGTAGCTGATTGTTGGTGGTTTAGTTGGCAGAGGTTGCGTTGGTCCGTCAGTAGATGTCGTCGTCGTATTGCAGTTTGTCGTTCCAGTGTCCATCTGTCTGTTGGCGTGCCTTTTGTTTGCAGCACGCATGATGGAGTCTATGTAGTCGAGTAGTCTCGTTCTTTTGTCTTTTTCTTCAAGCAGCTTGCAGAGATTTGCTTCTTCCAGCTTGGTGTTCAGCTGAGTTTCCAGGTTGTATTTTTGGTGTAAGAAGCGGGGACAGTGTAGGAGCAAGTGCCATACCGTCTCTGAGATGTTTGGGTCGCATTCGCATCCGGGGCTGCTTATCAGTTTGAACCGGAACAGGTATTCTGCGAATCCTCCGTGTCCGGTTAGAGCCTGTACTTGGTACGGTGTTAGCTTTACTGTGCGAATGATCCGGTATGCACTTGCTACATCCGGGAAGAAGGTCTTTGTCGTCGATCCCGACTGAGATGTGCTGTACCTGTCTTGCCATTTCCGAACGGATTCTTGTCTGATTTCTCGTTTGATGGCAGACAGGGGGACGAGATCGTAGTCCCACTGCATCTTCGGTGTGAGTGCTGCAGTCTTCGCGAGTTCATCGGCCCTTTCGTTTCCTGGGGTGCCGACGTGAGCTCTCAGCCAGAATAGTCTTATCTTCCTCCCTTCTGCTTCTATAGCCTTGATGTTGTCTCGGATGCTTGCTGCTAAGGCGATGGGTGGCTTGGGGTTCCTTATCATCTCCAGTGAGGAGCGAGAGTCACTTAAGATGTTTATTTGTGGCTCTTCACATGTTCTTCCCATTTCCGTCGCTTTCATGAGAGCTAGCATCTCCGATTGGAACACTGAACAGGTGTGGTGGAGACTGTAGGTGCTGTTCTTGGTCTCCTCTCCGTTTTCCCACCACGTAACTGCGGCTCCCGTTTTTCCCTCTATCTTACTGCCGTCTGTGTAGATTTGGGGGCCGATTATTTGGTGAGATGTTACGGTCTGTGGACTCATATCCTCCAGCTGTTGGTACTCTGGTGTTGTGAGTAACGAGGGGTGAGGTAGTGTTTTCGGGTCCACTTTCCCTTGGAGTTTTAGACCTGGCGGCAGGTAGTCTTTGTTGTACCCTTGCTTGACTTGGTACAGCGCTGCCGCTTCCTGTACTCTCAGGTCTAGTGGTAGCAAACCTGTCAGTGTTAAGGCTGAAGTTAGTGACACTGTCCTGTAGGCTTTGCAGATTTTTATGGCAAAGCATCTCTGTATGGAGTTGAGCAGCTCTTGGACTTGGACAAGTTCTGTTGCCGGAGCCCAGACGCTTGAGGCGTAGAGAATGATGGGTTCTATAACCGCTGTGTAGATGGTCCTTATAATCTCTCCGTTTAGACCCCACGTGACCTTTGCAGTGTGAGCCAGCTGTTTGTAGATGTTGGCGGCTTTCTTGCACACTGTCGCTACGTGTGATGTGAAGGTCAGCGTTTTGTTGATTGTGAGGCCTAGAAGCTTGATCTCTTCAACCATGTTGATGTTGACTCCGGACATTTGTACGTTGAGCGGGGCGATCTTCAACTTCTTCGTTATTAACATAGCGCTGGTCTTGTGCGCTGCGAAGTTTAGCTTGTTGTTTCTGCCCCATTCGGCTACGGCCCGGAGTGTTTGGTTGGCTCTGTCCTCGATGATCTGGGTTGAGTGTGCGGAGAAGACTAGGACTACGTCGTCGGCGAAAGCTTGTGCAGTCATGTTGTCGCCTTTTAGGGTGTTAAGAAGTGGGTCGAGGATGATATTCCAGAAGGTCGGTCCTCCGATGGATCCTTGGACACAACCCTTTGTCGTCTCTATCTCGCTCACTTTACCGGCGTAGTTGACCCTTACTTTGCGGTTTTCTAGATAGGAACCCACCATTTTGTATAGGTTTCTGGGGCACTTTTTGTTTATGAGTTGATTCTTCAGCGCAGGCCACCAGGCGTTGTCGAACGCCCCTTCTATGTCTAGTGACACTAGGAGGACGATCTTCTTCTCCTTGATCTGGTCTCGGATGTGGTTGACCAGATTATACAGGGCGTCTTCTGTACTGCGCTGAGGAATAAATCCATATTGGTTGGTATTGAGTTTTGGGAGAATGTGCCATTGGATCCTGCTTACCATGAGTTTCTCCAAGATCTTACCGAGAATGGAAAGGAGTCCAATGGGTCTGTACGACTTAGGTTGGGTGTAATCACCTTTTCCGGGCTTCTTGAGGATCACCACATGTGCAATCTTCCACGGTATTGGGAAGTACTCTAGAGACAGGCATTTGTTGCATATCTCCAAGAATACCTCCTCGTTGCATTGGATGGCTTCACGGCAAATGTCAGATGTTAAACCGTCCGATCCCGGTGCCTTCTTGGGATTTAGTGTGGAAAGCACCGCTCTCAGTTCGCTCGCCGTGAATGGTGGATCATCTTCTCTCAGTTCGGCTTCCGGTAGATTTCCCCTGAGGTTTGTGTGGTATTCTGAGTCGGTCTCGACAGAGTCGCTGGGATAAAATGTTCTCGCAAGGAGGTCTACTGAAGCTTGTGGGTTCAGCGTGTCTCCTTGGTGGTTACGGAGCAACATCTCCTCTCGCCCCTTGGTGGTTCTTCTTATGACTCTGTAGATTCCGTCCCACATACTTTCCCTCTCCTGCGTGGTACAGAATTTCTTCCAGCTGTTTGTCTGTGCCTCTTCAGCCTTGATGGTATATTCGGTCCGGGCTTCCTTGTAGTTGTTTACGACGTCTTGCCTTCTGTGGGGCGCCGCGTTACGAATTCGTCTCTTCCTCCTCAGTACTTCCTTTTTGAGTTGGTCTAGAGACTCGTTCCACCACGGCGGTGTTGGCTTCCCCTTTTGAGATCCTTTCTTCGGAATGGCCTGCTGGCATGCCTCCTGTATTTGTACTATGTAGGATCCCACAATGGACTCTAGGTCTTCACATGTGTTGATCTCTTCAATCCTCGACTTGTTGATGTTATGTTCTGTGAGGTTTGCGTTGAAGAGATCCCGGAACTTTGACCAATCTGCTTTTTTCGTATTGTACTTTCTCGTGGTTTTGGGAGCGATGGGTGTTAGTTGCCCCTGCAGCCTTATGGAGAAAGTAATGGCGTTGTGGTCTGATGTCATTAGGTTCCGGCGGACTGTCCAGTCCTCTACCTTACCTAGAAGTGGCAGGCTGCAAGTCGTGATGTCGACTATGCTCTGATAGAGCTTGCCTCTTCTGTACGTTTCGAAGGTAGGAGTGTCCCCGATGTTCAGCACATGTAGGTCCATTTCATCTAAAAAGGCGGCCAGTTTAGCTCCCCTTGGGTTTTCAGAGGAGCTTCCCCACCAGTGACTCCAGGCGTTTACGTCGCCAGCCACGATGGTGTTTGTGGTGTTGAGACTACTGTGGATGTTTCTGATTCTGATGATGTTTTCTTCGATATCCCTATCCCCTTCGCAATAAACTGAGAGTAATCCTAGCTCCATGTTTCCGTGACGGACTTTTACTGCTGCTTCAGTCTCGGTGACTAACTGGGGGTCGTGTTCAACCTCCAGGTAGTCGTCGAAGATGATTATCGCTGCTTTATTTGGTCCCGCACGTGAGATCGTGGACTGGATGATCGTGGTCCCTTGGTGCTCTTTGAGTGTACCTGCGCTCCCTACGTAGGGTTCCTGAACGAGGGCGACGTTAATCTTGTGTTCCCTCGCTATCCTAAATAGTTCGGCGGTCACTAGCTTCGATCTCTGCATGTTGATCTGGATCACTCGCAGTCTATCACCCCGCGTCTCGGGTGATAGGGATGAGTTTGACGTCATGTCGCCTTTAGCAAAGGTATGAGATCTTTGACCTTGCTATAGAGTCCCATTTATGTCTTTCACTGCATTCATTGCTGAATGCGTGGTGGGCAACGTCGACGGTGAGACTTCCCTGCTTGCATACCTTGGAGCAATTGTGGCATCTTGGTGGTTTGCCCTCGATCCTATCCGGGCACTTCTCCCATTTGTGATGGTCGCCGCAATAACTACATCTTGCCTGCTCTTCTTGGCAGATGCCTTTTGAGTGTCCGAAGCCAAGGCAATTGGCGCACTGGACCAGCGGTGAGTGATCCGCGATCGGCCGCCTCTGCAGATCGATGTAAACTTTCTCGGCTTCGATGAATTTCTTGTGTAGCGGCGGGGAGGCTTCGAGCACCACATGACACTCTAGGTTGTTCCGTGCCTTCTTCCTGTATTTGACTCTAAGGGTCTGCTCGCGGGGGTCAATGCCTAGGAACACTTGTTTGTTTTGTGCTCTCAAGTGTTCAATGAGTTCGGCGTCCGTGTGGTATGCCATGACGTCCTTGATTATTAACAGGGGGTTGTTTGTTTTGGCAGTTTCAGTTTTGAGTTTCGTGCTCCCTTTTATCCGTTCTTGGATGAGGTCAAGATCTTCTTTCTTGTGACAGCTTATCACGACCTTTTGGTTTCTGACCTTTTTGACCCTATCGACCCTTGCCCCTGATTTTTTGGGGTCCAGTACGCTTCGTATGATTTGAATCGTTTTTTCGCTCGTGTCTCCTTTGTCCGTCGAGGACACGATGATGGTGTGGTTTGGGTGCCTCTTTGGTTCTTGCTGCGGCACCTTCTTCACCGCATGAGCGTACGTGGTCTTCGATTGGGTCTTTACTAATTCGGCCAGAGCCATTTCCGTCCCTAGGTTTACTGATGGGGTCGGTGGTTCCATCTTCTTTTCCTGTATGGTTCGTAGCTGGGAAGACACAACCTTGAGCCTTTCATTGATGGGTTCTAGGTGTCGAGTGATATCCACAGCTTGTGGGACGTCTGTCATGGGCTTGGCAAGGTGCACATTGAGGTCGTTTATTTTCTCTGTGATGGTCGTCAAGTTGGATGTTATTGTTTTTTCGATCTCTTCCTTGGATATGTTGGGGACTGGTGGTGCGTTCTTTTTCATCTTTATTTCTTCCCTTAAAGATGTTGTTGACGTGTTTAAGTTTTCCGTGAATTTGTGGAGGTCTTCAATACGGGTTCTGATGTTGGCCAAGTCCGCGTTTATTTTAGTTGTCGCCGCTTGTAGGGATTGGAGCGTTTTCTCGTCCTTGGTTTTCTCATTGATGATGTTTGTGAGGGTGCTTAACTTCTGATCCATCGCTCTGACTGTCCTGGCAGATTCTTTAATTTGTTCGTGTGGCTCCTGTGTCTCGAAATCTAGCCATTTGTTAGCTCGTTTAATTTCTGCCAGGATTTCTGCGTTTTCAGCTCTTATCTTCGCGGTTTCCTCAGTTAGGCTCTGGATCTGTTTGTTATGGGCTCTCTCGATGCGGACGAGCTCCTGGGCGTGCCGGCTTCTCTCCTTTTCCAGGTTAAATTTGTGACGGGCTCTGGATTCGGATAGAGACAGTACAGTTTCATAGAGGGCCTGGAGTTGTTCGAGGGCCACCTGCTTGCACTCTCTCTTCATGTTGCCTGCTTGTTCCAGCGCTTCTTTCCCTTTTATCAGCATGGTGTTCGCTGATTTTGTCGCCAGGTCCATTTCCACTCCTGTACCTCTGGTGGTCGTGTACAGCATACTTTTACGAATCGGCCTAATGCGGGACATGTCCGAGTAGGCTGAAGAGTCTGAATATACAGAGTTGGAGTCTTCGTTCTCTGATATCGATTCTCGTCTCTCGCCTCCTGTCCTGTCCCACAGTTCGATCTTCTCCATCACCTCTGTCGCTGTCCCGAATGTCGAGGGGGAAGATGGTGTGTCCTCTTCTACGAGAATGATCTCTTTCACGTTCGGCGCCGTGGTCTTTTGTGCGGCTTTTTCTAGGACCTTTTCTCGTAGGGTTCTTTGTGGTTTGGATGATGTCGAAGATGTGGATGGTCCTGCTGTAGTCTGTTCCTGTTTTTGTTCCTTTTTCTGGGCTGTTTTTTCCGCTCGTACCATAGCGTATGACTTGCCTGATCCCTTGGAAGACATTTTGACTCTCGCTGTGGTTAAATTCGGTGTTTGTCGTATCCGTGTGTCGCGTCCGGTGGCTTGTTTGACTCTATCGGATTCTACTCTTTGAGACGAATCCGCTGATACCTCACAAGGTACACTTTTCTTGGCTTTCTTCAGTGGCAGGGCCTTTTTAAGGTGGAGGGGGTAAGGGGGGTGGGGGGGAATCGAAAAACTGTTGGGGCCAAAATGTAGGGTTTCCTCTCCCGAATCCAATGACACCCCTCTCAATGTTCTGGGATGTACCTATCAAAAGTTATACCTCGAGGGGATTTTTCACTTTTGGGGGGGGGGGGGGAAGAGTTTCGTGGGGACGACTTTGGCGATGGAAAAAATTTGTTTTTGAGGGGGCCCGAGGTGGAGCCCTGGCCTGGTTCTGGGGGGGAAAATGAAAATTCCTTTGGGGCCAAGTTGTAGATTAGGCTCTCCCGATTTTATTGACACCCCTCTCGATATTGTGGGGTGATTCTAGCCGGAGTTATACCTCGAGGGGTAAATTTGCTCAGGGGGGGGGGGGGGGAAGGTCTCGTGTGGGTGACTTTTGGGGGGGTGGGGGGCGAGGGGGGGAGGGGTAGGTCTCGCGTGGGTGACAATGGGGGGGGGGTGGTGTTTGTGATTGGGGGGGGGGGGGTACGTGAGCGGGGAGTGCGGGTTGAGGTGTGGTGTGGTAAGGGCCTAGCGGGAGGCCTGCGGGCTGATGATGATGATGCCTGTGTACCTTTTGGTGGTCGTTGGTGAGGTCGGTGCGATGATGATGAAATGTGGCTTATCGGGATGGTCTTGTCTTCCCGGTTCTGGAGATGTATCGCACTTGATGTTTGTATTGAGTTAACCCGGTGTTCTGTTGGTGTTCCTCTGATCCGTGTGCGTGGAGCTGATGAGTGTCTCCAGCCGTCTTCGAAGCACCCTGGGTACCTAGTGCCTCGCTTACACGTGCCGTTCGTGACCGCGTGGTGCGGTAAAAAGCACGTGGTTCGTAGGTGTTCTACTTAAGACTAGCTCACCTCTGACTGGTGGACCCTTGGTGTGTGTGGTATCACCGAAAAGGTCTCTTCGAGATCTATATGAAGATGTAAAGCGCTTTGAACTTACTTGAGCCAGCTTCGGGAGATCCTGGTCCAAAGTTAGCAGCTTATATCTTCGTAACCAGTCGAGTTACAGATCTGCGCACATGAATCCGGGTGAATCACACACTTAGAAAATACTTTATTAACTTTGAAAATTTGTATTAATTAAAAAACTATTTTTGACGAATTATTAACGCGGAGCTATACGTTGTCGTGACCGTTCTCGGGTTGTGGTTGGTTAGGTTAGGTTAGGTTAGGTTAGGTTAGGTTAGGTTAGGTTCCCCACCGGCTGGATCCAAGCCTTGTCGTGGCGGTGGGGCTTAGTAACCCTTAGGGACCTTTCGCAACCCGGGGTGAACCAATTGGATTCACACTGGCGAGCGAGAGTGGGCTGGTATGGCTACTGCCGGCTACGGCTAGCGGCGGCCACTCTGGTCCTGCCTGGGAATCCTGCCCGATTGTGACCAGCGGCCTCACGGCCCTGCCGCAGTCTCGCGGGAGGAGGGGGTTCGCATCAGAGCTCAGGAGGAGCAGTTGATGGGAACCTCCGTCAGGAATCGCTTAGTGGGATGGTATGTCTACTGACGACTGTGCCTTTAGGTACGGCCGGAGGCGGACACTCTGTCTCCAGCCAGGAGAGCCTGCTCGACTGCGACCGGTGGCTTCACGGCCCTGTCGCAGTCCCGTGGGTGGAGGGAGTTTCCGTCATAGCTCAGGAGGAGCAGTTTGATGGGAATTTCCTCCGATCGAAGAGACCGCGTCATCGCGAGAGGGGGCTTATGGCCCCCGCCCGGAGAACCTGCCCGACTGCGACCGGTGGCTTCACGGCCCTGTTGCGGTCCCGTGGGTGGAGGGAGTTTCCGTCATAGCTCAGGAGGAGCAGTGAGATGGGAACGCCCTCCGATCGAAGATACCGCGTTATCGCGAGAGGGGGCTTCTGGCTCCCGCCCGGAGAACCTGCTCGACTGTGACCGGTGGCTTCACGGCCCTGTTGCGGTCCTGTAGGTGGAGGGAGTTTCCGTCATAGCTCAGGAGGAGCAGCGAGATGGGAACCCCCTCCGATCGAAGATACCGCGTTATCGCGAGAGGGGGCTTCTGGCCCCCGCCCGGAGAACCTGCTCGACTGCGACCGGTGGCCTCACGGCCCAGTTGCGGTCCCGTGGGTGGAGGGAGTTTCCGTCATAGCTCAGGCGGAGCAGCGAGATGGGAACCCCCTCCGATCGAAGAGATGCGATCGTGGGTTGGTCTGGCTACTGCCAGCTACGGCTAGCGGCGGTCATTCCTTCCCTGTCTGACACTCCTGCCGACTGTAAACGGTTGCTTCTAGATCCCGGATGCAGTCGCGCGGGAAGAGGAGGCCCCTGTCAGAGCTCAGGAGGAGCAGTCGATGGGAGCCTCCGCCAGGATAGATCGCCAAAGGAGGTTCTCGTCATAGCTCAGGAGGAGCAGTTTGATGAGAACCTCTGACGGAGAGAAGCGGCGGTGTGAGATGGTAAAACAAATCACACCGTCGCGATAGGCCTGTGCGTGGCTGGTCGGGGGACCAGTCGCGTACGCTAAAGGCCTGCGGAAGAAGGCGCCCCTACGTGTTCTGGGCGCCGACAACCGGAGATGCTCTACAGCGGAGAGTGCTGTAATGCACACGCCTGTGGCCGAGTGCGAAAGGCTTTCGTCCTCGTGCCGGTCATAAGGGCGATCGAAGAGAACACCATGGGTTTTTAGTTCGGGTTAGAGTCCCACACACCTTCTCGGGTCCCCCGGCCCGGGTAACAGTCATGAAGATTTTCCCATGTAAAAAAAAAAAAAAAAGGTTAGGTTAGGTTAGGTTAGGTTAGGTTAGGTTAGGTTAGGTTAGGTTAGGTTAGGTTAGGTTAGGTTAGGTTAGGTTAGGTTAGGTTAGGTTAGGTTAGGTTAGGTTAGGTTAGGTTAGGTTAGGTTAGGTTAGGTTAGGTTAGGTTAGGTTAGGTTGTTTTTTTTTTTTTTTTTTTTTTTTTTTTTTTTTGCGGGAGCGCTTTGCGCCCCCGCTGCTGCCTTTTCCCCCCTTTCTCAAGTGGTAGGGGGTCCTTATTGTGCTTTTATCTTTTACTGTGCTTTTATTAGAGTTAATTTAATTTACTTAGGCAATAGTGCCTTTGTCCCTAAGTCTATGGTTCATATCTTAAGTTGCGTCTTATTACTATTTTGTGCGAGGGAAATAATTTTCAATATATATATATATTCTTTTTTTTTTTTTTTTTTTTTTTTTTTTTTTTTTTTTTTTTTTTTTTTTTTTTTTTTCTCTCTTACATATTCGTAGTTGTCTTTTTTTAGTCATAATGATAATTTTACATAGTTTGTCATTTTCATCCTAATTTTACATTTCCATCTTAACTTGCATTTCTTGTAGTTTATTTTACAGTTTTGTCAATTACAGAGGTTATAGTCATAATAATAATTTTACAATTTAGCACAGTTTTTCATTTTCATCCTGATTTTACACATCCATCTTAACTTACACTTATTGTAGTTGCCATAATATAACATATACATCTGTTATTGAGAGGTGTACAGGGCCTCTCAATAATACCTTAATACTTAACTAAATATTACACATTGTAGTTTTTACAATTTATGGTCATTTATGTTATTGGGGGTGTATAGTGCCCTCAATCTTGTCATTCGTACAATTTATGTTTTTCTTTTGTAATTACAATTCTATTTTCTATTCAGGGCATAACCCTTCCGTCCTATTTCTAAATTACATAAATTACATTTAGGTCAATACTGATTTAGGGGTGTAAATTGCCCCTTGGTTTGTCATTACTACTTATTCTAAACTTTAACATTTTCACTGATCACAACAATAAATAATAATTAATTCTAATAAAAATTTCTTGCTACATAAAACCGTGCGGGGATGTATAGAGTCGTATTTATTGTGTATATTGTTCAGTAAATATATATAATATTATGCTAGTATTGCTCTCTCTCATTTAGTCCCTATTAAGTCTGAGTGGTTCGTCAGTTTAGCGATCTGTGTATTTTGTGAGTACACCTTGCTTGTTTTGTGTTTTTGTGTTGTTGTGTCTCCTCCGTGTTTGTGTCCACCGTCAATTCTTGATGTGTGCTGTGTGGTGTGTTAGTGCTTGTGGAGTTTGTTGTCTGCTTAACAATAACCGTGCTAGCTTTTATCAAAAAGTTCGCTCGGTTTGCAAGTGTGTATCTGTGCCTGTTTTTTGTATTTTGTTCGTGCCTGTTGTTGTGTGCTTGTCTGTTACCAAACAAGGTATAGTCACAGTCGTTCTTCCAGTGCCTTTTGCTTTGGCGGACCTTAGCAATACAGGACCATGGAGCGAGCAAGGTTGTCCCATTTTTTCCGTATCAGGCATTCGTCGCTGAATGCATCGTGCTTTGTGCTGCTCAGCCCCGCCTTGCTGCAGTTGCAACAGTTTGGGGCCTCTCTCTTTGCCCACTGTTGGCACTCGGTCCTCATATGAGGACCTCCACAGTGGGCACATGCCTTTGTCTTTTCACTACATGCCCGTCTTGTGTGCCCGTAACCCAAGCAGCTTGAGCACTGCACCAGGGGGGGACTGGTCTTCGACCCTTACTCTTTGTATATCTATGTATACTTTCCCTGTTTCCATGCATCTTTGCCATACTTTGGGGGACACCCTGGCCACCACATGTCCCTGCAGAGGATTCCTAGCCTTTCTCCTGTATAGTATTTTCATTCTGTCTTCCTCCCCCTGAAGGCCCTCAAAGACAGCTCCATTTTGATTTTTTAGAGCTTTTTCAATATCTTGATCCGTATTATAGTTAAAAACGTCTTTGAGGACTATCAAGGGGTCCCTATTCAACACGTCCTCTACTGTCAATTCCGGTTTCCTTTTTAGTCTTTCTTTCACTTTTTCCCTTTCCTCTTTTGTGGCACATCCCAACACAACTCTTCTCTCCTTAACTTTCCTAACTTTCTCGACTTTTACCCACCCATCCTTTGCATCCATTGCTTCGCGAATCTTGGTGATTATCTCATCACCGGTGTTCTGATCATCGGTTGACGAGACCATCACCGAGTGAAGCGCCCCCGGCCCCTTCTGCCTAATTGCCACCTCATTTGCCGTTGCCTCGGCATATGATTTGCTCGACTTATCTTGTGCTCTTTCATTTTCTTTCTCGATTATTTTATGAATACTGTCTAGTTTGTTGCTATTTTCTCTCAAGATGGTTTCGTTGTCTTGCAGTTTCTTTAATATTTCATCCAGTTGGGGTGAGGTTTCTATCTTTCTTTCTAACTCAGTTTTTTCTACTTCTTTCTGCGCATTTTCTTTTTTATCTCTCTCTTCCTTGTCCTTTGCCTCCCTCGCTTCTCCTGCTTCTACCCCAACTTGCTCCTTTCCTGTTTTCCTTTCTTCATCGATTTCCTTAACAATATGGTAAAGCCTGTCGAGCTGGGCAATGACCTCGTTTTTGATATCTGTTTTGAGATTTCGCGCACTGCCCAGCTGTAGTCTTGCTTTTAGCAGGCAATTTTTTGCTTCTGCAACTTTTGACGTAAATTTTGTTTTTTCCAGTGGGGGGGGAGGGGGAGTACCCATACGGGCCTCTATTTCCCCGCTTATACGACGCACAACCCGAGTCTTATTCATTTCGCTGGTTTTTGTTTTGTCGGTTGGCGGCGATCTAAACATTATTGTGTCAGTAATGTCAGTAAGATGTGTATAAAATAATAATAATTAAAATTAATAAAATGTCAGTTCTGTAGCAATGTCGACAATATATTTTTAAAAATTAATAACTACTACCTAGTATAATAACAGTGTCAACAAGAATAAGTTAAATAGTCAACGATATATTTTAAAGCTTAATTACTACAATTGGCAACTACAATTACAAGTGTTTGTCTCAGTAAAATATTTCTAGCACTTGGGGTGTATATAGCCCCTTGTCTATCTCTTAATTAAGACCCTCCTTGGGCGGCAGCAATATTTACAAAAGTTGAT
>HG995165.1:23018606-23021106 GCA_905333005.2 Lycaena phlaeas
TGATTAATTAAATTAACAAAGTTTTTGTTTTTAAAAGGCCTCTTGCAATATGTTATGTCGATAAGGTGCTTCAAATTTACAATAATAATATATAGTCAATAATTACAGATAGTTTATCCTTAATTTTTATTTTTATTTTTAACCTAAGAGGGTGTAAATGGCCCTTATGCTTCAATTTTCCCTAATAAGGACCCTATACCACTTCGGCAGCCTTATAATCAATATATTATTTAATGCGGCAACGTATGTTGTGTAATTATAAGTATTTATGATCGTTCTGTTAGGTACTTGTATCCTATGTATAGATATATAGTGTTAATGTTCTTTAAGTGTGTCCCAAAACAGACAATAGCCTTGGATCGGTAACGCTCCGGGCGCTGATGATGATGCTAGTTTGTTATGAGCGTTTATAAATCTGTGGAATGTTCGAGAATGGAATGTAAGGCGCGGCCTGCACCGATAACTCGAGAACAATAGAACAAAGGATGTTAAGCTCCGCCCCACAGGTGTGCGGCCGACCGAGTCTCTTATCTGTTTTATTAAATTGTGGTTCCGTATAATATTTTTAATATTGATGTTGTATTTGTATGTTTCTGCTAATTTATTATGTATTCTATATGTTCTAGTAATATATATTTAGTTGTTTATGTCTTTAATGTATATGTTTGTATATATAATGTAGATATTATGTCAATACGTTGCCGTTTGTTACCCCAATATGTTTTAATTTCTATATATAATTTACAATTAATATTCGTCTGATATCACAATATTTCTAAACTTTAAGTTAGAATGGTCTGTATGTCTATTTCACTCTTAATAATATTTTATGTATACTAAGTAGTCAAACTCCACGGGTGATAGTGATGTTGAATCTGTTATATGTTCGCAAGGAACCCTAAGGTTACGCAACGGACCACCCGTCGCGCAGCTGTGAATACAATGGATAATAAGTCCCGCCTCCTGCAAGACTGTCTCCGCCTACTATTTCTCTATTAATGCAAGAGTGGTTCTGCAGACAATTTATTTTGTTTTTATTAATATAATATGTATTTTACACTTAAGAATTTACGATATGAACTTACAATTGAATAAAATATGCTTTAATTATTTATAATATTATATAATATATGAATATGGTTTTACAGATGCTTATTTATTATTTATTTATATTGAATATATATTTTTATGATTATATATAATTATTATTTTAACTACTTAATAACACGTTTACATCAATTTTCTATAATAAATAAATTGTAGACAATAGTTTATTATTTGTTTTGATATTTATAATATACAGTATTTGCTTTTCACTATTTTATATTTATGTTATACTATGTATACTCGTATCAACTCAAATGTATCAGGCCAACTAATAGTTATTTATCGTTAATAATGCAATTAATAATCTGCCATATAGTACACTTGAGCCGACACAAGCCGGCGGGTGATGATGATGTTGAATTTATTATATTGTTCGCAAGGAACCCTAAGATTACGCAACGGACCGCCCGTCGCGCAGCTGTGAATACAATAAGCAATAAGTCCCGCCTCCTGCGAGACTGGCTCCTCCTACTATTTCAGTTAATACAAAAGTGGTTCTGCAGATAATTTATTAGTTTTTATTTATTTAGTATGTACTTTTTAGTTAACAATTTACAATATTTACTTAAATTTAACAATATACTTTATTATTTAAATATTATATGTATGAATAAGGTTCTCCAGACGCCTATTCATTGCCTATTTATCCCAGATAATATGTTATTTATATATTTGTAACTATTGGATTTGACTACTTAATATTATTTTTACAATATTTTTTTTTTTTATATCCTATATGATATCAGCTTATATAATACTGCAGATACTAATTAAATGTGTCTTTCAAATCTAATATTTAATATACAATATGTCAGTTTGTTCAAACTTTTCTCCGAAACTTTATATAAATTCTTATTGTTTAATATATGCAAGTTAATTTAACTATTTACTATGTTTTTCCTTATTTATATTGTACTGCAGTTTGGTATTGATGATGATTAGGAATCTTCGTGTTCTTCGGATCTTCAGTATTCAATTTAATGTTAATAAAAATGGTTTTCTTATTATTGATTTATGTCACGGATCCCTAAAAACTTGGCTCCGCCCCTAATAAATGGTTTTATGGTTTTTGCCAAATTTCGCAGGTTTCCCGTTGGAATTTGGCTGTCGTCTATGGGCCAGATGATGGGCCCTGGTCTACTCCTTATGGGTGCACTTTGTCCCTGGCTCCTGGTCACTCCCAGGCGCCGTCAAGTCAGTATAAGTGTATATAAATAACCGTAAAAACCTTATTTCCTCCGTAATTTCGGGGTTTTCTGTCCGATTGGGCTGGAACTCGCTGTATCGGTGTAGCACCACGCTCCCCCGGTCCTGTCAATCCCTGGAGAGCCCCGCTATCCCGGTTCCTCCGCAATAGGCTTTGGAACACCAGGACGCCTTCGGGCTCCAATCC
>HG995165.1:23026106-23027311 GCA_905333005.2 Lycaena phlaeas
TAGTAAACGCAGCCGAGGCTAATTTAGCTGAGATCCTCGGCATTGTTGGAAGATCCACCAACCTAAAGGGTGGATATGCCAACAAAATAAGGCGGGCGACGAGTGCAGTCAAAATGGTTCTGGAGGCGCTGTCGGCACGCACAGAGACAGAAGAGACGCGCCGCCTCCGTGCAGATAATGGAAGATTGCAGCGAGAGGTCGCCAACCTTCGCGAGGAGGTGCGTGCTTACCGGCGGGACTTTGAGGAGGCTAAGACGGCGGTGGCGCAGAAGGCGGCCAGTCCGATGTCTAGCGAACAGCTGGGCGTCCTTGAGAGCAGTATAGCTCGGCTGGTCGGCAATCTGGTGGATGGCCGCCTTGCAGCCTTAGAAGAGCGCTTGCTACCCCTTCCGGTCGTTCGTCCGCCTCTTGCAGCCGACAGAAAGAGGGCGGCTCGTCAAGCTGGGGCAACTGGGCCGAGACCGGCCGTGCAAGTAGTACGGGACAGATCACCCGTTCCGGAGGCGTCACCTAGCACGGCGCTGCTGAACGCTAGCACCACGAAAAGGAGTCAGGAGGAGTTACCGGCTCTTCCAGTACGTCCAGCTGCGCGGCCAGCTTCTGGCTTATCAAAGAAGGGCAAGAAAGAAGCGTGGACCAACTTTGGCCCTGCTACTTCGAGGGACAATGTAGTGCCTCAAGTAGTGCCAGTGACTGTGGCGGCGGCTCCCGTTCATGCGTCTGGGTCTTTGGCGCCTACCGAGGCCTGGTCGGAGGTGACCAGGCGCAAGGCAACAAAAAAGAAGACGACGGAGAAGACCCATCCTCCTGCCTCCGGAGTTAAGACGAAGGGAGCAAAGCTGGTGCTCCCTAGCTCTGCGGCTATAATAGTCAAGCTTCGGCCGGAGGCTGCTCAACAGGGGGCTACATACTGCTCTGTGTTGACAAACGCCCAACAACAGCTTAACTTCGACGAGTTGGGAATTGGGCCCCTCAGGGTGCGCACAGCGGCTACAGGAGCTCGTCTTATCGAGATACCAGGGCGTTCCAGTGGCGAGAAGGCGGACATCCTCGCCGAAAAAATTGGAGAATTGCTGTCCGGCGTCGCAGAGGTTGTGAGACCCGTCAAGTCCACGGACTTCCGGTTGACGGGTCTAGACGAGACTATAACGGCAGAGCGGGTAAAGTCGGCGGTTGCTGCAGAAGGAGGCTGCACAGCCGACCAA
>HG995166.1:0-7500 GCA_905333005.2 Lycaena phlaeas
CTAACCTAACCTAACCTAACCTAACCTAACCTAACCTAACCTAACCTAACCTAACCTAACCTAACCTAACCTAACCTAACCTAACCTAACCTAACCTAACCTAACCTAACCTAACCTAACCTAACCTAACCTAACCTAACCTAACCTAACCTAACCTAACCTAACCTAACCTAACCTAACCTAACCTAACCTAACCTAACCTAACCTAACCTAACCTAACCTAACCTAACCTAACCTAACCTAACCTAACCTAACCTAACCTAACCTAACCTAACCTAACCTAACCTAACCTAACCTAACCTAACCTAACCTAACCTAACCTAACCTAACCTAACCTAACCTAACCTAACCTAACCTAACCTAACCTAACCTAACCTAACCTAACCTAACCTAACCTAACCTAACCTAACCTAACCTAACCTAACCTAACCTAACCTAACCTAACCTAACCTAACATAACCTAACCTAACCTAACCTAACCTAACCTAACCTAACCTAACCTAACCTAACCTAACCTAACCTAACCTAACCTAACCTAACCTAACCTAACCTAACCTAACCTAACCTAACCTAACCTAACCTAACCTAACCTAACCTAACCTAACCTAACCTAACCTAACCTAACCTAACCTAACCTAACCTAACCTAACCTAACCTAACCTAACCTAACCTAACCTAACCTAACCTAACCTAACCTAACCTAACCTAACCTAACCTAACCTAACCTAACCTAACCTAACCTAACCTAACCTAACCTAACCTAACCTAACCTAACCTAACCTAACCTAACCTAACCTAACCTAACCTAACCTAACCTGACCTAACCTAACCTAACCTAACCTAACCTAACCTAACCTAACCTAACCTAACCTAACCTAACCTAACCTAACCTAACCTAACCTAACCTAACCTAACCTAACCTAACCTAACCTAACCTAACCTAACCTAACCTAACCTAACCTAACCTAACCTAACCTAACCTAACCTAACCTAACCTAACCTAACCTAACCTAACCTAACCTAACCTAACCTAACCTAACCTAACCTAACCTAACCTAACCTAACCTAACCTAACCTAACCTAACCTAACCTAACCTAACCTAACCTAACCTAACCTAACCTAACCTAACCTAACCTAACCTAACCTAACCTAACCTAACCTAACCTAACCTAACCTAACCTAACCTAACCTAACCTAACCTAACCTAACCTAACCTAACCTAACCTAACCTAACCTAACCTAACCTAACCTAACCTAACCTAACCTAACCTAACCTAACCTAACCTAACCTAACCTAACCTAACCTAACCTAACCTAACCTAACCTAACCTAACCTAACCTAACCTAACCTAACCTAACCTAACCTAACCTAACCTAACCTAACCTAACCTAACCTAACCTAACCTAACCTAACCTAACCTAACCTAACCTAACCTAACCTAACCTAACCTAACCTAACCTAACCTAACCTAACCTAACCTAACCTAACCTAACCTAACCTAACCTAACCTAACCTAACCTAACCTAACCTAACCTAACCTAACCTAACCTAACCTAACCTAACCTAACCTAACCTAACCTAACCTAACCTAACCTAACCTAACCTAACCTAACCTAACCTAACCTAACCTAACCTAACCTAACCTAACCTAACCTAACCTAACCTAACCTAACCTAACCTAACCTAACCTAACCTAACCTAACCTAACCTAACCTAACCTAACCTAACCTAACCTAACCTAACCTAACCTAACCTAACCTAACCTAACCTAACCTAACCTAACCTAACCTAACCTAACCTAACCTAACCTAACCTAACCTAACCTAACCTAGCCTAACCTAACCTAACCTAACCTAACCTAACCTAACCTAACCTAACCTAACCTAACCTAACCTAACCTAACCTAACCTAACCTAACCTAACCTAACCTAACCTAACCTAACCTAACCTAACCTAACCTAACCTAACCTAACCTAACCTAACCTAACCTAACCTAACCTAACCTAACCTAACCTAACCTAACCTAACCTAACCTAACCTAACCTAACCTAACCTAACCTAACCTAACCTAACCTAACCTAACCTAACCTAACCTAACCTAACCTAACCTAACCTAACCTAACCTAACCTAACCTAACCTAACCTAACCTAACCTAACCTAACCTAACCAGTGCCGCGCCAACCCCGGTCGCGAGCGCGCGCGTCCCGAGAATAAACCAGAAATAATTTAAAATTTATTTGCGCGTGAAATAAATTATTTCTAACAAATAAAGTGAATAAACAGTGAATAAATAGTGAAGTGGTGTATCTAAAGTGTATACCAGTGTTGTGACGAGTTGCTGGAAGCAGCAGACCCCTTGGATTGGAGCCCGAAGGCGTCCTGGTGTTCCGAAGCCTATTGCGGAGGAACCGGGATAGCGGGGCTCTCCAGGGATTGACAGGACCGGGGGAGCGTGGTGCTACACCGACACAACGAGTTCCAGCCCAATCGGACAGAAAACCCCGAAATTACGGGGAAAATAAGGTTTTTACGACTATTTATATACGCTTATAGTGACTTGACGGCGCCTGGGAGTGACCAGGAGCCAGGGACAAAGTGCACCCATAAGGAGTAGACCAGGGCCCATCATCTGGCCCATAGACGACAGCCAAATTCCAACGGGAAACCCGCGAAATTTGGCAAAAACCGTAAAACCATTTATTAGGGGCGGAGCCAAGTTTTTAGGGATCCGTGACATAAATGCAAAATAAGAAAACCATTTTATTAATATTAAATTGAATACTGAAGATCCGAAGAACACGAAGATTCCTAATCATCATCAATACCAAACTGCAGTACAATATAAATAAGGAAAAACATAGTAAATAGTCAAATTAACTTGCATATATTAAATAATAAGAATTTATAGTAAAGTTTCGGAGAAAAGTTTGAACAAACTGACATATTGTATATTAAATATTAGATATGAAGGACACATTTAATTAGTATCTGCAGTATTATATAAGCTGATATCATATAGGATATAAAAATATTGTAGAAATAATATTAAGTAGTCAAATCCAATAGTTACAAATATATAAATAACATATTATCTGGGATAAATAGGCAATGAATAGGCGTCTGGAGAACCTTATTCATACATATAATATTTAAATAATAAAGTATATTGTCAAATTTAAGTAAATATTGTAAATTGTTAACTAAAAAGTACATACTAAATAAATAAAAACTAATAAATTATCTGCAGAACCACTTTTGTATTAACTGAAATAGTAGGAGGAGCCAGTCTCGCAGGAGGCGGGACTTATTGCTTATTGTATTCACAGCTGCGCGACGGGCGGTCCGTTGCGTAATCTTAGGGTTCCTTGCGAACAATATAATAAATTCAACATCATCATCACCCGCCGGCTTGTGTCGGCTCAAGTGTACTATATGGCAGATTATTAATTGCATTATTAACGATAAATAACTATTAGTTGGCCTGATACATTTGAGTTGATACGAGTATACATAGTATAACATAAATATAAAATAGTGAAAAGCAAATACTGTATATTATATATTATAAATATTAAAACAAATAATAAACTATTGTCTACAATTTAAATATTATAGAAAATTGATGTAAACGTGTTATTAAGTAGTTAAAATAATAATTATATATAATCATAAGAATATATACTCAATATAAATAAATAATAAATAAGCATCTGTAAAACCATATTCATATATTATATAATATTATAAATAATTAAAGCATATTTTTCAATTGCAAGTTCATATCGTAAATTCTTAAGTGTAAAATACATATTATATTTATAAAAACAAAATAAATTGTCTGCAGAACCACTCTTGCATTAATATAAAAATAGTAGGCGGAGACAGTCTTGCAGGAGGCGGGACTTATTATCCATTGTATTCACAGCTGCGCGGCGGGTGGTCCGTTGCGTAACCTTAGGGTTCCTTGCGAACATATTACAGATTCAACATCACTATCACCCGTGGAGTTTGACTACTTAGTAAACATAATATATTATTAATAGTGAAATATACATACAGACCATTCTAACTTAAAGTTTAGAAATATTGTGATATCAGACGAATATTAATTGTAAATTATATATAGAAATTAAAACATATTGGGGTAACAAACGGCAACGTATTGACATAATATCTACATTATATACACATACATATACAGTAAAGACATAAACAACTAAATATATATTAATAGAACACATAGAATACATAATAAATTATCAGAAACATACAAATATAACATCGATATTAAAAATATTATACGGAACCACAATTTAATAAAAACAGATAAGAGACTCGGTCGGCCGCACACCTGTGGGGCGGAGCTTAACATCCTTTGTTCCATTGTTCTCGAGTTATCGGTGCAGGCCGCGCCTCACATTCCATTCTCGAACATTCCACAGCTTTATAAACGCTCATAACAAACTAGCATCATCATCAGCGCCCGGAGCGTTACCGATCCAAGGCTATTGTCTGTTTTGGGACACACTTAAAGAACATTAACACTATATATCTATACATAGGATACAAGTACCTAACAGAACGATCATAAATACTTATAATTACACAACATACGCTGCCGTATTAAATAATATATTGATTATAAGGCTGCCTAAGTGGTATAGGGTCCTTATCAGGAGGGATTGAAGCATAAGGGCCATTTACACCCTAGTGTTAAAGAGTGCTGTAGCATAAGAGCCAAGTACAGAGTAGCTAGTCGTTTAGTTTATTATTGTGTTGTCGAATGTCATTGGTATTGTATTTATTTTAGAATTATTGATGTTATATAGGATTAACTGACTGTATATTTTATATAATTGACCTTATAAATTTAATTTGACATTAACATCATATAATTTAATTTATTGATAATAATTATTTTAATTTGAATTTTATTGAATCCACATACATTAGTTTTTACATATACATATTATCTAATACACAAAATCATATTACAAATTATATATTATTGACTCAGACTACACTTAAAAACAATGTTTAGATCACCGACGACTGACAAGGCAAAAAATAGCACGACGGTGAGACGTATTAGTGGCGAAATAGAGGCTCGAATGGGCACTCCCCCTCCCCCGCCACTGGAAAAAACTAAATTCACCTCCAAGGTTGCTGAGGCCAAGAGCTGCCTAGTAAAGGCAAAACTCCAGCTGGGCAGTGCACGCAATTTAAAGACCGATATAAAGAACGAGGTCATAGCCCAGCTGGACCGCCTATACCACATAGCTAAGGAGCTCGCCGAGGAGGTGAAATCGGACAAAGGAGAGAAAGAAGGAAAGAAAGAGGACAAGAAGGAGAAGAAGGATAATGTGAGTAAAGAAGAGAAGGCAGAAGGAAAGAAAGAAAACAACAAAGAGAGAGAGACACAAGCCCTACCTCAATATGGGGAAATACTAAAAATTTTAGAAAATAATGAAACCATGTTGAGAAACAACAGCAAAAAATTAGACGACCTACATAAAATTATAGGGGAAGACAAGGAAAGGGAACACAGGACATACGCGAAGGCGGTAACGGGTGAAGTGGCACCTAGGCAGAGAGGGCCCGGGGCGCTTCACTCGATCATGGTCTCATCGACCGATGACCAGCTAACCGGAGATGAGATCATCAATGATATTAGAGAGGAAATAGACGCTAAACAAGGATGGGTTAAAGTAGAAAGGATCAGAAAAGTAAAAGATAGAAGGGTAGTGATAGGATGTCCGAGTACAGAAGATAGGGAAAAAGTCAAGGAACGCTTAAAAAGAAGGCAGGGTCTAAGAGTAGAGGAAATTAGGAATAGGGACCCCCTGATTGTTCTTAAGGACGTCTTTAACTACAACAAAGACGAAGACATTGAAAAGGCCTTGCGAAACCAAAACGCGGCCATCTTTGAGAACAGTCAGGGGGAGGAGGGGGGGAATCTTAAAATAATATATAGGAAACGAGCCAAAAACCCCCTACAGAGCCACATAGTGGCCAGAGTGTCCCCAACCATATGGAACAGCTGTATGGAAGCCGGCAAACTGTATATAGATCTGCAGAGGGTAAGGGTCGAAGATCAGACCCCCCTAGTACAGTGCTCCGGCTGTCTTGGATACGGGCACACAAGGAGGCAATGTGCACAGAAAGAGCAGGTATGTGCCCACTGTGGAGGTCCTCATACGAGGACCGACTGCCAACAGTGGGCAAAAAAAGAGGCTCCAACGTGCTGCAATTGCAGCAGGGAGGGGAAAGACAGCACGGGGCACAACGCATTCAGCAGCGAATGCGAGGTACGGCAGAAATGGGACGCCCTGGCTCGCTCAGTGGTATCGTATTGCTGAGGCCCGCAATACTGAAAGGGGGCTCCGGGTGTGTGGACCACGTAGGAGCGACGGCGCACCAAAGTGACTTGCGGAACCAAAAGGAGAACCGATCAGTCAAAGCCAGGTTTGACTACATTGATACCTTGTTTGAGAGCAGACAAGCACGCAATCACAAGCACGAACAAGATACACCAAACATGCACAAAAATACACCTGCAAACCGGGCAAACTTCTTGACAGAAACTAGCCCGGTATTGTTAAACAGACAATACATTATACAAGCAACACACAATACACAGCACACAGTAAACAATGGAAGAGGACATAAAACACGGAGGAGACATAACAACACATAAACACAAACTCGAACAAGGCACACACACAGTAAACACAAAATATCATTGTAGCCCAGTGGACCAGCAGAGACGGAGTGACGGGGAACCTTGAGGAGACGCAGGACACCGAATGCATGACCGGTCCGGTGATACCCGTGGGAATCACACCTGGAAAGAAAGGGAAAAAGGATAGGAAGAAGAAGAGGGTTAACTGAGGGACCATTTACACCCCTCAGCACAAGCAATTATTATAGTGTATATGTGTATTGTAGTATGTATGTGTGACGAATATTAATTATAGTATGTATGTATGACGAATATTAATTATAGTACTACCAATTAGAAAATACAAATACCGGGACAAATTTTAAAATAGCATAGGATATTTTCGTGACTAAAGGGGCACTATACACCTCTCGGAAACTGTGCTTGGCTCTTTTACATCTCCCATAAAAGAAAAAAAATGCAAAATGTATATTAAAATGTGTGCAAAGTTAAAAATTCTGTAAAAACATATGTGTAAACATGTATAAAACTGGGACCAATTGTATGAATATGTGTACAAAGAACATATTGCAAGGAAAAAAAAAAAAAAAAAAAAAAAAAAAAAAAAAAAAAAAAAAAAAAAAAAAAAAAAAAAAAAAAAAAAAAAAACAAGCATAATTTTAGAAATGAAAGTAAAAAGAAAGGAAAATGAACACATGTATTTGAATGTATTATTTATATTATATTATATTTATTTTATAAGACTTGAGGAAAATCCTCCAACTATTTGTAAAATTGCACACTAATGAAAAAGTATAAGCACTATAAGGACCCTC
>HG995166.1:12500-37500 GCA_905333005.2 Lycaena phlaeas
CAATACCAAACTGCAGTACAATATAAATAAGGAAAAACATAGTAAATAGTTAAATTAACTTGCATATATTAAACAATAAGAATTTATATAAAGTTTCGGAGAAAAGTTTGAACAAACTGACATATTGTATATTAAATATTAGATTTGAAAGACACATTTAATTAGTATCTGCAGTATTATATAAGCTGATATCATACAGGATATAAAAAAAAAAAAAAAAAATATTGTAAAAATAATATTAAGTAGTCAAATCCAATAGTTACAAATATATAAATAACATATTATCTGGGATAAATAGGCAATGAATAGGCGTCTGGAGAACCTTATTCATACATATAATATTTAAATAATAAAGTATATTGTTAAATTTAAGTAAATATTGTAAATTGTTAACTAAAAAGTACATACTAAAGTAATAAAAATTAATAAATTGTCTGCAGAACCACATTTGTATTAACTGAAATAGTAGGAGGAGCCAGTCTCGCAGGAGGCGGGACTTATTGCTTATTGTATTCACAGCTGCGCGACGGGCGGTCCGTTGCGTAATCTTAGGGTTCCTTGCGAACAATATAATAAATTCAACATCATCATCACCCGCCGGCTTGTGTCGGCTCAAGTGTACTATATGGCAGATTATTAATTGCATTATTAACGATAAATAACTATTAGTTGGCCTGATACATTTGAGTTGATACGAGTATACATAGTATAACATAAATATAAAATAGTGAAAAGCAAATACTGTATATTATAAATATCAAAACAAATAATAAACTATTGTCTACAATTTATTTATTATAGAAAATTGATGTAAACGTGTTATTAAGTAGTTAAAATAATAATTATATACAATCATAAAAATATATATTCAATATAAATAAATAATAAATAAGCATCTGTAAAACCATATTCATATATTATATTATATTATAAATAATTAAAGCATATTTTATTCAATTGTAAGTTCATATCGTAAATTATTAAGTGTAAAATACATATTATATTAATAAAAACAAAATAAATTGTCTGCAGAACCACTCTTGCATTAATATAAAAATAGTAGGCGGAGACAGTCTTGCAGGAGGCGGGACTTATTATCCATTGTATTCACAGCTGCGCGACGGGTGGTCCGTTGCGTAACCTTAGGGTTCCTTGCGAACATATTACAGATTCAACATCACTATCACCCGTGGAGTTTGACTACTTAGTATACATAATATATTATTAAGAGTGAAATATACATACAGACCATTCTAACTTAAAGTTTAGAAATATTGTGATATCAGACGAATATTAATTGTAAATTATATATAGAAATTAAAACATATTGGGGTAACAAACGGCAACGTATTGACATAATATCTACACTATATACACATACATATACAGTAAAGACATAAACAACTAAATATATATTAATAGAACACATAGAATACATAATAAATTAGCAGAAACATACAAATACAACATCAATATTAAAAATATTATACGGAACCACAATTTAATAAAAACAGATAAGAGACTCGGTCGGCCGCACACCTGTGGGGCGGAGCTTAACATCCTTTGTTCTATTGTTCTCGAGTTATCGGTGCAGGCCGCGCCTCACATTCCATTCTCGAACATTCCACAGATTTATAAACGCTCATAACAGCTAGCATCAACATCAGCGCCCGGAGCGGTACCGAGCCAAGGCTATTGTCTGTTTTAGGACATAGTTAAACTACAATAACACTACATATATACACGTAACATACAATTACCTATAGTAATAAACTTAAATACTCATAATTATATAACATACGTTGCCGCATTAAATAATATATTGATTATAAGGCTGCCTAAGTGGTATAGGGTCCTTATCAGGAGGGATTGAAGCATAAGGGCCATTTACACCCTAGTGTTAAAGAGTGCTGTAGCATAAGAGCCAAGTACAGAGTAGCTAGTCGTTTAGTTTATTATTGTGTTGTCGAATGTCATTGGTATTGTATTTATTTTAGAATTATTGATGTTATATAGGATTAACTGACTGTATATTTTATATAATTGACCTTATAAATTTATTTTGACATTAACATCATATAATTTAATTTATTGATAATAATTATTTTAATTTGAATTTTATTGAATCCACATACATTAGTTTTTATATATACATATTATCTAATACACAAATCATATTACATATTATATATTATTGACTCAAACTACACTTAAAGACAATGTTTAGATCACCGACGACTGACAAGGCAAAAAATAGCACGACGGTGAGACGTATTAGTGGTGAAATAGAGGCTCGAATGGGCACTCCCCCTCCCCCGCCACTGGAAAAAACTAAATTCACCTCCAAGGTTGCTGAGGCTAAGAGCTGCCTAGTAAAGGCAAAACTCCAGCTGGGCAGTGCACGCAACTTAAAGACCGATATAAAGAACGAGGTCATAGCCCAGCTGGACCGCCTATACCACATAGCCAAGGAGCTCGCCGAGGAGGTGAAATCGGATAAAGGAGAGAAAGAAGGAAAGAAAGAGGACAAGAAGGGTAATGTGAATAAAGAAGAGAAGGCAGAAGGAAAGAAAGAAAACAACAAAGAGAGAGAGACACAAGCCCTACCTCAATATGGGGAGATACTAAAAATTTTACAAAATAATGAAACCATATTGAGAAACAACAGCAAAAAACTAGACGACCTACATAAAATTATAGGGGAAGACAAGGAAAGGGAACATAGGACATACGCGAAGGCGGTAACGGGCGAAGTGGCACCTAGGCAGAGAGGGCCCGGGGCGCTTCACTCGATCATGGTCTCATCGGCCGATGACCAGCTAACCGGAGATGAGATCATCAATGATATTAGAGAGGAAATAGACGCTAAACAAGGATGGGTTAAAGTAGAAAGGATCAGAAAAGTAAAAGATAGAAGGGTAGTGATAGGATGTCCGAGTACAGAAGATAGGGAAAAAGTCAAGGAACGCTTAAAAAGAAGGCAGGGTCTAAGAGTAGAGGAAATTAGGAATAGGGACCCCCTGATTGTTCTTAAGGACGTCTTTAACTACAACAAAGACGAAGACATTGAAAAGGCCTTGCGAAACCAAAACGCGGCCATCTTTGAGAACAGTCAGGGGGAGGAGGGGGGGAATCTTAAAATAATATATAGGAAACGAGCCAAAAACCCCCTACAGAGCCACATAGTGGCCAGAGTGTCCCCAACCATATGGAACAGCTGTATGGAAGCCGGCAAACTGTATATAGATCTGCAGAGGGTAAGGGTCGAAGATCAGACCCCCCTAGTACAGTGCTCCGGCTGTCTTGGATACGGGCACACAAGGAGGCAATGTGCACAGAAAGAGCAGGTATGTGCCCACTGTGGAGGTCCTCATACGAGGACCGACTGCCAACAGTGGGCAAAAAAAGAGGCTCCAACGTGCTGCAATTGCAGCAGGGAGGGGAAAGACAGCACGGGGCACAACGCATTCAGCAGCGAATGCGAGGTACGGCAGAAATGGGACGCCCTGGCTCGCTCAGTGGTATCGTATTGCTGAGGCCCGCAATACTGAAAGGGGGTTCCGGGTGTGTGGACCACGTAGGAGCGACGGCGCACCAAAGTGACTTGCGGAACCAAAAGGAGAACCGATCAGTCAAAGCCAGGTTGACTACATTGATACCTTGTTTGAGAGCAGACAAGCACGCAATCACAAGCACGAACAAGATACACCAAACATGCACAAAAAATACACCTGCAAACCGGGCAAACTTCTTGACAGAAACTAGCCCGGTATTGTTAAACAGACAATACATTATACAAGCAACACACAATACACAGCACACAGTAAACAATGGAAGAGGACATAAAACACGGAGGAGACATAACAACACATAAACACAAACTCGAACAAGGCACACACACAGTAAACACAAAATATCATTGTAGCCCAGTGGACCAGCAGAGACAGAGTGACGGGGATCCTTGAGGAGACGCAGGACACCGAATGCATGACCGGTCCGGTGATACCCGTGGGAATCACACCTGGAAAGAAAGGGAAAAAGGATAGGAAGAAGAAGAGGGTTAACTGAGGGACCATTTACACCCCTCAGCACAAGCAATTATTATAGTGTATATGTGTATTGTAGTATGTATGTGTGACGAATATTAATTATAGTATGTATGTATGACGAATATTAATTATAGTACTACCAATTAGAAAATACAAATACCGGGACAAATTTTAAAAATAGCATAGGATATTTTCGTGACTAAAGAGGCACTATACACCTCTCTAGAAACTGTACTTGGCTCTTTTACATCTCCCATAAAAAATGCAAAATGTATATTATAATGTGTGCAAAGTTAAAATACTGTTAAAACAAATGTGTAAACAATGTATAAAATTAGGACCAAATGTATGAATATGTGTACATAGAACATACTGCAAAAAAAAAAAAAAAAAAAAAAAAAAAAAAAAAAAAAAAAAAAAAAAAAAAAAAAAAAAAAAAAAAAAAAAAAAAAAAAAAAAAAAAAAAAAAGAGAGACGAACAAGAATAATTTTAGAAATGAAAGTAAAAAGAAAGGAAAATGAACACATGTATTTAAATGTATTATTTATATTATTTTATATTTATTTTATAAGACTTGAGGAAAATCCTCCAACTATTTGTAAAATTGCACACTAATGAAAAAGTATAAGCACTATAAGGACCCTCTACCACTTGAGCAAGGGGGGAAAAGCCAGAAGTGGGGGCGCAAAGCGCTTCCACATTATAAAAAAAAAAAAAAAAAAAAAAAACCTAACCTAACCTAACCTAACCTAACCTAACCTAACCTAACCTAACCTAACCTAACCTAACCTAACCTAACCTAACCTAACCTAACCTAACCTAACCTAACCTAACCTTTTTTTTTTTTTTTTTTTTGCATGGGAAAATCTTGATGACTGGCATCTCAGGTCCGGGGGGACCCGAGAAAGGTGTGTGGGACTCTGACCCAACTAAAAACCCATGGTGTTCCTCCGTGTACGTCTATTGTGACCGGTGTGTGAACTGGTCTCCACATCGGCCACGACGCCGCGCTCTCAGCGCTCATCTCTGGATGAGTTCGTTCGGTGAGGCGTCCCGAACACAAGGACGCCTAACATCTCAGGCCTACAGGCGCGCGGCTGGTCCCCCGACCAGCCACGCACAGGCCTCTCGCAGCGGCTTTTAGTGTCGCCGCTGCGTCTCTCCTGCCGGAGGTTCCCGACTGCTCCTAGAGAGTCATAGGAACCTCCTCTACCGGCAGGACCGCGAAACTGTTGGTGTTCGCGGCCGGAAAGGTAGGCTGGACAGGTGCCGCGAGGCCCTTACCAGACCTTTTTACTTCGCCTTTCCGCGTGCGCTTTTTTGGTGCAGCGCACGCTCCGCCACCCATTTTGTGGGCGGCGGGTTGCCCCATGGCGGAGCAAACTGCGCATCTTGGGGTGGGCACAGAGCACTCTCTAGCCTTGTGCCCCTCCACCCCGCAGCGGAAGCATGTTCCGCTTCTGTCGACGTCCGACTTGCATAATGCCGCCGTGTGGCCCGGCTCCAGGCACCGGAAGCACCTAAGGGGCCGGACGTCCAAGAGCTTGAGCCTCACTGAGACCCAACCTACAAGGATTTTTCCTTCGGGCAATATTTTCATTGCCGCCTCTACGGGGAGGCGCACAATCGCTGCTCTCACCCCGGAGGCACTGCAGCCAACTTCACCCGACCGCACTTGTTCGGCCGGGCAGTCACCTGCTTTCGCCACCGCCGCTACTACTTCATCCGCCGTGGCGGAGTCGTCCAGGCCTGATATGCGCACAGTCACGGTCTTCGTAGGCCTGGAGACGCGAACATCGTCACCAAGCACCTCTTCGATTTTGGCGGCCAGGGCATCCGCTTTGTCGCCCATGGCCGCGCCCGGCACCACTAAAAGACGGGCGCCGGTAACTCCCTTTTTGAAAGTTATGCCGGGCCCTATATCTAGGTCCGGCAGTTTGATCTCGGCTTGCGCCTTCTTCATTATGTCGTAATAGGACATCCCTCTCTCCTCTGCCTCCGGTCGCAGTTTCATCACCACGACGGAGCTATCAGGCACTTGTAGCTTGCGCGGGCCTTTTTTCCGCGGTGCCTTCTTCTTCTTGGGCTGTGTTTTTACCACCGCCTTCTTTTTATGGGTGACGGTCGTCCAGGGACCGTCATCCTCGCTCGCCTTAGCACTTTTCTTCTTTTTTGAGGCCACCGGAGGCCCCGGGTTCGCCGGTGGCATTAGTGTCGTCGTCGTCTGGGAAGACGTCTTTTTTGTTGTCTTCTTTGTCTTGGCAACGGCTGGCCCCGGGCTTGATGCCGGGGCTGATGTTAGTGTAGCCGCAGCCAGACGATCCGCCGCAAGAGGCGGGCGTAGCCTCGGCTCAGGGAGGAGACGAGCCTCTATCCCCTCCAGCCGAGCGTCTAATCGCGCACTCGTTAGCGCAACTACCTCCTGTACCACCCTCTCGAGGAGCTTTTCTAGGTTCGGGGGTACGAGCGCAGCCCACGCTTCGGGCGCTGGTGTAGTCTCCGGGGCAGACTGCCGGGAAGTGCGTAACTCAGCATTCTCCGCCAACAGCCGCTTGTTTTCGGCCTCAAGGACCTTGTTCTCCTTTGAGGCTGACCTATCCAGGAGTATGGTTACTACCTCCTGGAGGGCCTCCGTCGCCTTCTTTATGGAGGCCACTATGGACCCCTTTAAATTTTTTGATTTTACTCGAGCCGTCGTAATGGTCTCTAGGGCCTGAGTAGCTATTAGCCCTAGAGCGCTCGCCGTCTTCTCCTTATCGATTGCGTTTGATCCCCGGGCATTCTCCGATCCCGAGGACTCTGATAGGCGAGGTATCACTAGCCGGCGGGTGAGTTCGGCTACGTCGCGCTCAGCTTCCGCCTCCATAGCCTCGCGCTCCGCCGCAGCCAGCTCCCGCTTAGCTTTGGCGAGGCCGACATATTCGCCTGTGGTTGGTGGTCGGCCCCTTCCTTTCTTCGTGGGTGGCGGTGGTAATGCCTTGCCCTTTTTTGTCTCCTCCTCTTCTTCGTCAGATGAGGACGGTTTCCGAATTCTCTTGCCCTTCTTTTTGGAGGGCCATCCGTCATCTGAGTAACTCGTCGGGCTCATCTCCTCGATCTCAGAGCCCAAGTCATACCCTCTCCTTCCGCTTAGTCGCCCCAAACATGAGCCAGACGACTCGCTCCAGTCGCTGTGACTCATTTCTTCGATTTCTGAGAAGATTCGTGGGGAGTCCAGAATCCTTCTCCTGCTTTTCGCCTTCACCAAATCGCGTGCATTCAGGTCAGTTTTATCGCCAAGGTCGCGTCGGTCCGAGGTTGTCGGACCGCCGAAGCATTGTGTGGCCCCCTCCGTATTACACGGGGCCTCAGTCCTAGGACTGGCGGGATTCACAGTACCCGCCCGGAGAGTGTTTTTCTTCGGGAAACTAATATTGAACAATACTTGTCCCTTCTGGCGTCTCCACCTTCGGGGTTAGGGAGACAGGTACATCCTGGGCAGAGCCCTGTGCACCAGGATGGCGTACATTTGTCACCCAACGGGGGGGTCCGCCGGTACCCCCGCTGGGGATGCGCTAACGACTGGAGACCCTCCAGCCATTCATCCTCTCGCCGCGCACCTAAACTTAGGATTGGGGTAATTTTTGAAGAGGTTGTCTTCCTCGCGGTCCCCGCCCCGAGGGGCAGCGACCACCACCCCCAGCACTGCGTACCGGGGAGCGGCTTGGCCGGCAGGTGACCATATTGGCCTCCCGCCGCCCGTGTGAATCCAATTAGTTCACCCAGGGTTACAATTACCCCGGACTTAAGCCCAACCGCCACGTCAAGGCTTGGATCCAACCGGTGGGAACCTAACCTAACCTAACCTAACCTAACCTAACCTAACCTAACCTAACCCAGTGCCGCGCCAACCCCGGTCGCGAGCGCGCGCGTCCCGAGAATAAATCAGAAATAATTTAAAATTTATTTGCGCGTGAAATTAATTATTTCTAACAAATAAAGTGAATTTAAAGTGAATAAACAGTAAAGTGGTGTATCCAAGTGTTGTGACGAGTTGCTGGAAGCAGCAGACCCCTTGGATTGGAGCCCGAAGGCGTCCTGGTGTTCCGAAGCCTATTGCGGAGGAACCGGGATAGCAAGGCTCTCCAGGGATTGACAGGACCGGGGGAGCGTGGTGCTACACCGACACAACAAGTTCCAGCCCAATCGGACAGAAAACCCCGAAATTACGGGGAAAATAAGGTTTTTACGACTATTTATATACGCTTATAGTGACTTGACGGCGCCTGGGAGTGACCAGGAGCCAGGGACAAAATACATCCATAAGGAGTAGACCAGGGCCCATCATCTGGCCCATAGACGACAGCCAAATTCCAACGGGAAACCCGCGAAATTTGGCAAAAACAAGAAAACTATTTATTAGGGGCGGAGCTAAGTTTTTAGGGATCCGTGACATAAATGAATAATAAGAAAACCATTTTTATTAATATTAAATTGAATACTCAAGATCCTAAGAACACGAAGATTCCTAATCATCATCAATACCAAACTGCAGTACAATATAAAGAACGAAAACATAGTAAAATAGTTAAATTAACTTGCATATATCAAATAATAAGAATTTATAGTAAAGTTTTGGAGAAAAGTTGAACAAACTGACAAATTGTATATTAAATATTAGATATGAAAGAGACAACTAAATAGTATCTGCAGTAGTATATAAGTTGATATCATATAGGACACAAAAACATTGTAAAAGTAATATTAAGTAGTCAAATCCAATAGTTACAAATATATAAATAACATATTATCTGGGATAAATAGGCAATAAATAGGTGTCTGGAGAACCTAATTAATACATATAATATATAAATAATAAAGCATATTGTTAAATTTTAAGTAAATATTGTAAACTGTTAACTAAAAAGTACATACTAAATTAATAAAAACTAATAAATTATCTGCAGAACCACATTTGTATTAACTGAAATAGTAGGAGGAGCCAGTCTCGCAGGAGGCGGGACTTATTGCTTATTGTATTCACAGCTGCGCGACGGGCGGTCCGTTGCGTAATCTTAGGGTTCCTTGCGAACAATATAATAAATTCAACATCATCATCACCCGCCTGCTTGTGTCGGCTCAAGTGTACTATATGGCAGATTATTAATTGCATTATTAACGATAAATAACTATTAGTTGGCCTGATACATTTGAGTTGATACGAGTATACATAGTATAACATAAATATAAAATAGTGAAAAGCAAATACTGTATATTATATATTATAAATATCAAAACAAATAATAAACTATTGTCTACAATTTAAATATTATAGAAAATTGATGTAAACGTGTTATTAAGTAGTTAAAATAATAATTATATATAATCATAAAAATATATATTCAATATAAATAAATAATAAATAAGCATCTGTAAAACCATATTCATATATTATATAATATTATAAATAATTAAAGTATATTTTTTCAATTGTAAGTTCATATCGTAAATTCTTAAGTGTAAAATACATATTATATTAATAAAAACAAAATAAATTGTCTGCAGAACCACTTTTGTATTAATATAAAAATAGTAGGCGGAGACAGTCTTGCAGGAGGCGGGACTTATTATCCATTGTATTCACAGCTGCGCGACGGGTGGTCCGTTGCGTAACCTTAGGGTTCCTTGCGAACATATTACAGATTCAACATCACTATCACCCGTGGAGTTTGACTACTTAGTATACATAATATATTATTAATAGTGAAATATACATACAGACCATTCTAACTTAAAGTTTAGAAATATTGTGATATCAGACGAATATTAATTGTGAATTATATATAGAAATTAAAACATATTGGGGTAACAAACGGCAACGTATTGACATAATATCTACATTATATACACATACATATACATTAAAGACATAAATAACTAAATATATATTAATAGAACATATAGAATACATAATAAATTAGCAGAAACATACAAATATAACATCAATATTAAAAATATTATACGGAACCACAATTTAATAAAAACAGATAAGAGACTCGGTCGGCCGCACACCTGTGGGGCGGAGCTTAACATCCTTTGTTCTATTGTTCTCGAGTTATCGGTGCAGGCCGCACCTCACATTCCATTCTCGAACATTCCACAGATTTATAAACGCTCATAACAGCTAGCATCATCATCAGCGCCCGGAGCGGTACCGATCCAAGGCTATTGTCTGTTTTAGGACATAGTTAAACTACAATAACACTACATATATACACGTAACATACAATTACCTATAGTAATAAACTTAAATACTCATAATTATACAACATACGTTGCCGAATTAAATAATATATTGATTATAAGGCTGCCTAAGTGGTATAGGGTCCTTATCAGGAGGGATTGAAGCATAAGGGCCATTTACACCCTAGTGTTAAAGAGTGCTGTAGCATAAGAGCCAAGTACAGAGTAGCTAGTCGTTTAGTTTATTATTGTGTTGTCGAATGTCATTGGTATTGTATTTATTTTAGAATTATTGATGTTATATAGGATTAACTGACTGTATATTTTATATAATTGACCTTATAAATTTATTTTGACATTAACATCATATAATTTAATTTATTGATAATAATTATTTTAATTTGAATTTTATTGAATCCACATACATTAGTTTTTATATATACATATTATCTTATACACAAAATCATATTACATATTATATATTATTGACTCAAATTACACTTAAAGACAATGTTTAGATCACCGACGACTGACAAGGCAAAAAATAGCACAACGGTGAGACGCATCAGTGGCGAAATAGAGGCTCGAATGGGCACTCCCCCTCCCCCGCCACTGGAAAAAATTAAATTCACCTCCAAGGTTGCTGAGGCTAAGAGCTGCCTAGTGAAGGCTAAACTCCAGCTGGGCAGTGCACGCAATTTAAAGACCGATATAAAGAACGAGGTCATAGCCCAGCTGGACCGCCTATACCACATAGCCAAGGAGCTCGCCGAGGAGGTGAAATCGGATAAAGGAGAGAAAGAAGGAAAGAAAGAGGACAAGAAGGGTAATGTGAATAAAGAAGAGAAGGCAGAAGGAAAGAAAGAAAACAACAAAGAGAGAGAGACACAAGCCCTACCTCAATATGGGGAGATACTAAAAATTTTACAAAATAATGAAACCATATTGAGAAACAACAGCAAAAAATTAGACGACCTACATAAAATTATAGGGGAAGACAAGGAAAGGGAACATAGGACATACGCGAAGGCGGTAACGGGCGAAGTGGCACCTAGGCAGAGAGGGCCCGGGGCGCTTCACTCGATCATGGTCTCATCGACCGATGACCAGCTAACCGGAGATGAGATCATCAATGATATTAGAGAGGAAATAGACGCTAAACAAGGATGGGTTAAAGTAGAAAGGATCAGAAAAGTAAAAGATAGAAGGGTAGTGATAGGATGTCCGAGTACAGAAGATAGGGAAAAAGTCAAGGAACGCTTAAAAAGAAGGCAGGGTCTAAGAGTAGAGGAAATTAGGAATAGGGACCCCCTGATTGTTCTTAAGGACGTCTTTAACTACAACAAAGACGAAGACATTGAAAAGGCCTTGCGAAACCAAAACGCGGCCATCTTTGAGAACAGTCAGGGGGAGGAGGGGGGGAATCTTAAAATAATATATAGGAAACGAGCCAAAAACCCCCTACAGAGCCACATAGTGGCCAGAGTGTCCCCAACCATATGGAACAGCTGTATGGAAGCCGGCAAACTGTATATAGATCTGCAGAGGGTAAGGGTCGAAGATCAGACCCCCCTAGTACAGTGCTCCGGCTGTCTTGGATACGGGCACACAAGGAGGCAATGTGCACAGAAAGAACAGGTATGTGCCCACTGTGGAGGTCCTCATACGAGGACCGACTGCCAACAGTGGGCAAAAAAAGAGGCTCCAACGTGCTGCAATTGCAGCAGGGAGGGGAAAGACAGCACGGGGCACAACGCATTCAGCAGCGAATGCGAGGTACGGCAGAAATGGGACGCCCTGGCTCGCTCAGTGGTATCGTATTGCTGAGGCCCGCAATACTGAAAGGGGGTTCCGGGTGTGTGGACCACGTAGGAGCGACGGCGCACCAAAGTGACTTGCGGAACCAAAAGGAGAACCGATCAGTCAAAGCCAGGTTGACTACATTGATACCTTGTTTGAGAGCAGACAAGCACGCAATCACAAGCACGAACAAGATACACCAAACATGCACAAAAAATACACCTGCAAACCGGGCAAACTTCTTGACAGAAACTAGCCCGGTATTGTTAAACAGACAATACATTATACAAGCAACACACAATACACAGCACACAGTAAACAATGGAAGAGGACATAAAACACGGAGGAGACATAACAACACATAAACACAAACTCGAACAAGGCACACACACAGTAAACACAAAATATCATTGTAGCCCAAAGGACCAGCAGAGACAGAGTGACGGGGATCCTTGAGGAGACGCAGGACACCGAATGCATGACCGTTCCGGTGATACCCGTGGGAATCACACCTGGAAAGAAAGGGAAAAAGGATAGGAAGAAGAAGAGGGTTAACTGAGGGACCATTTACACCCCTCAGCATAAGCAATTATTATAGTGTATATGTGTATTGTAGTATGTATGTGTGACGAATATTAATTATAGTATGTATGTATGACGAATATTAATTATAGTACTACCAATTAGAAAATACAAATACCGGGACAAATTTTAAAATAGCATAGGATATTTTCGTGACTAAAGAGGCACTATACACCTCTTTAGAAACTGTACTTGGCTCTTTTACATCTCCCATAAAAAATGCAAAATGTATATTATAATGTGTGCAAAGTTAAAATACTGTACAAACATATGTGTAAACAATGTATAAAATTAGGACCAAATGTATGAATATGTGTACATAGAACATATTGCAAGGGAAAAAAAAAAAAAAAAAAAAAAACAAAAAAACAAAAAAAAAAAACAAAAAAAAAAAAAAAAAAAAAAAAAAAAAAAAAAAAAAAAAAAAAAAAAAAAAAAAGAGACGAACAAGAATAATTTTAGAAATGAAAGTTAAAAGAAAGGAAAATGAACACATGTATTTGAATGTATTATTTATATTATATTATATTTATTTTATAAGACTTGAGGAAAATCCTCCAACTATTTGTAAAAATTGCACACTAATGAAAAAGTACAGCACTATAAGGACCCTCTACCACTTGAGCAAGGGGGGAAAAGCCAGAAGTGGGGGCGCAAAGCGCTTCCACATATAAAAAAAAAAAAAAAAAAAAAACCTAACCTAACCTAACCTAACCTAACCTAACCTAACCTAACCTAACCTAACCTAACCTAACCTAACCTAACCTAACCTAACCTAACCTAACCTAACCTAACCTAACCTAACCTAACCTAACCTAACCTAACCTAACCTAACCTAACCTAACCTAACCTAACCTAACCTAACCTAACCTAACCTTTTTTTTTTTTTTTTTTTTTTTCTCGCTGGGGAATGCCCTTACGCATACCCACCGGGTGCGGGGGGACCCGGGAGGTTATGTGGGGCTCGCTGCGTCCTAGAAGATGGTGAGTTGGACGCAGCTCTACCCACTAAACCCCAGCGGTGTTCTCCGATCGTCTGACCACCCACCGCGGGAACGTTTCATTCCGCAGCGGGGCTTTGGACGTCGTGCCAACCGGCACTCTCCTCTGGGGGGAGGGGTGTAAAGTGTCCCTCCGCCCTAATCCGCTTAAGGCACCCTGAACACCTAAGGGTGCCTTACAGCTCGAACCTTACGCGCGCGCGGCGGATCCCCCGATCGGCCGCGCACAGGTCCCTCACGGCACATCGACCACCTGTCGCCGCCGCGCTCTTCTTTGGCGGGATGGTGCGCCACTGCGCTCTCGCTCCCGCTCCGCCTCCTCCTTCTGCGGCATGACGGCCTCACAGAAGGAGCGGACCGCCTCCCATGCGCTCTCGCTGGCAGTCATTTCGCGAATGACCGTAGGGAGCGACAGGTCGGCGCCAACCTCCGAGATGAGGTCCGCCCTCTCTGTTGCCCATGCAGGGCACTCTGCCAGGGTGTGGTCAGCGGTGTCTTCATCACTGTTGCAGTGATGACACCCTGGCGAGTTTTCCGCTCCTGCCACCTTGCACAGATAGCTCCCGAAACAACCATGACCAGTCAGGATCTGTGCAAGGTGGTAGGTTATCACGCCGTGCCGCCGGTCAACCCACTGCTCCAGAATTGGACCGACGGCTGTCAGGGTGCGGCTTTTGAGTCCCGTACTCGGCTCCTCCAGGCGCTCTTTCCACTGACGGAGGACTCGTTTTTTGAGACGCCTCCGCCAGCTCTCCTCTTCATCTCCGGTCACGTCCGGGTCTACCTCCTCGTCACGTCCGTGCTCTCTACGCCAGTGTTGCGCCAAGGCCCCTGCCACCAGGTCCCAAGGCGCAGAGCCCGCCAGTACGCACGCAGCCTCGTATGAGGTAGTGCGGTACGCACGGACGGCCCTGATCGCCATCGCTCTCTGCGGGCGACGCAAGAGAGTGATATTTTGTCTATCCAAGGCGCCCAAGGCCCATACGGGCGCGCCGTACAGTGCCATTGACTGTACAACGCCCATATATAGGCGGCGGCAGCCGGCGCTCGGCCCTCCCACGTTGGGCAGAAGGCGGCTCAGCGCTCTCGCCGCTCCGAGCAACTTCGGAGCCAGAATCCTGAAGTGCTCATGGAAGTTCCACCGACTGTCGAGGACGAGGCCCAAGGACTTCATGGTCGACTCGACAGCGATGGAAGTTCCGCCAACTATGAGGTGGGATCCGGCTGGAGGGGCCCGCCGTGGCCCGTGAAAGCATATAGCTTCACTCTTCTCCAGGGCCACTTCGAGCCCGAGACGCCGGATCCGCGCGACAACCTGCGCCACTCCTGCTGTAGCTCGTATGCGGGCCTCCGAGAAGGTGCTTCCGCGCGCCGTGACGACGGTGTCGTCGGCGTAACAGGTGACGCCGACGCCGGTCAGATTCGCGCCGCGAAGCACCCAATCGTAGCCGATGTTCCACAGGAGGGGGCCGAGCACCGAGCCCTGTGGAACACCGCACGCCACCTCCTTTGACACCCAGCCACTCGCCGTCGGGTAGGTAATGGATCTACCTGAGAGGTAACTCTTCACAAACCTCCTCAGGTAGTCCGGTACTTCGTGGTGTCTCAGCGCCTCCAGAATGGTGTCGAAGGGCAAGGTGTTGAACGCGTTGGCGATGTCAACGGACACCGCCAAGAGCACCGCCCCTTCTGCGACCGCCTCCTCGGCCAGAGCCCTCACCCTAGTCAGGGCGTCCAGGGTGGATCTGCCCCGCCGAAACCCAAACTGAAAGGCGCTGAGGTCAGGCCCCACGTTCTCCAGGCGGTCGATGATACGGGCAGCCGCGATCCGCTCCAGCAGCTTGCCCGCATCATCGAGCAGTACGATCGGCCGGTACGCCGACGGCGAGTCGATTGGCCTCCCCTGCTTCTGGATCAAGGTCAGCTTCCCCCTCTTCCACGCCGTGGGAAACTGGCCCTGAGTCAGACTGGCGCTGAACAGGCGCCTCGCCTCATCCCGGAGCGGGTCAAGGGCCAGAACCAAGGCCCGCCCGGGGATCCCATCCGGACCTGGAGCGGTGTTGCGTGCTTTCATGCGCACCAAGGCCGCATCCATCTCCGCTTCGGTAACCTCCGGAGCCTCTTCGTTAGGCGAATCATCGCCCGGTGGTGCCATGGGCGGGGGCACGTGCTCTCCTCGGCCGGGGAACAGGGCCGGGACTATCCGGGCCACGAGGTCGGGTTGGAGACTCTCCGTCAGGGGAGGTGCAAACGGGCGCAGTTTGTTACGCACCATCCTATACGGCCTCCCCCACGGATCTCGGTCCAGAGTCTCCAACATCTCCTCGTGTGCAGCCTCCTTGGCACGGCTTATGGCCGTCCTCAGTTCCGCGGCGGCGGCTCTGTAGATGGTATAGAGCCGCCCCTCTTCCTCCTCATCACGGCGCCTCCGCCTGCGGCTCCTGGTGTACTGGCGTCTTTTCGCCACGCAGCTCCTGCGCAGCTCGGTGAGCTCGTCCGTCCACCAGTACACCTTCCGCGGTCGCGGGGGCCGTCCATCTACCCTTGGCATCGCCTCGTCGCAGATTTGGGTCATCGCGGCGATTAACCGGTCGGTCCCTTCATCCACGTCAGTCGTGTCTGTGCGGCCGTCCATGCACCAGGCCTGGAATATTGCCGCCTCGAGAAGGGCCTCCTTGTCCATTCTTCGCAAGGCCCAACGTGGGCCGCACTGGGCCTGTGTGCCACGGCTTGGGGAGGGTGTGACGCTGCCGTACCGGAAACGGATGTACCGGTGGTCCGACAGCGTCTCGGTCTCCAACACCTCCCAACCTTGCACGCAACGAGCGAGAGCGGCATCGGCGAATGAAACGTCGACGATGCTGCCGCCCTGCTGTCGCACACACGTGTGCCTGGACCCCACGTTGAGTACCTCCAAACCGACCTCGACCAGCCATTCCTCCATGAGTGCGCCACGCGCGTCCGTTGCGGGGGAACCCCATGCCGATGATTTTGCATTGAGGTCCCCGGCGATCAGAACGTGTCCTAGACGGGCCCGTCCAACCAGAGTGCCGACGCGAACCAGGAATTGTTCGAAGTCGGCGACACTCCGGTTGGGGGAGAAGTACGTACCGATCACTAGAACTTCTCCAATTTCGGCCGCGACGAAACCCCGCCCTCTTACAACTTTGCCAAACGGAGGCGAGCCGTTCAAGCTCCCTATGGTTACGACACCGTCCTCGTCTCCCACCCAACTTGGAGAGTTGGGGACGCGGTACGGCTCGGCAACTACAGCCACCTGTATTGACCACTCCGCCAGAGCCTGAAAGAGCAGGTCCTGGGCTCTGGCGCAGTGGTTGAGGTTCCCTTGTAGGACCTGGGTGTGGTGTGCCATCACTCCAGGGCCATGGGATCCTCCTCGGCCAGGACAGCGAAGCTATTGGCTGTCGGGCATACAGGTTGCGAGGGGGGACTAGGGCCCTCGTCAGCCTTTTTCGCCGATTTGCGTCCAGCCCGGCCACGGCGCGGGGCGGTACACGCTGCTCCACCCATTTTGTGGGCGGCGGAAACTCCTTTTTCAGCGCAGAGAGCGCACTTTGCGGTGGCCGCGGTGCAGTCTCTGGACTTGTGTCCCGCCTCTCCGCAGCGGAAGCACAGGTCACTCCGATCTGTTGTCGAGGTGCAGACCGCCGCCATGTGGCCCTGCTCCTGGCACCGGAAGCACCTCTTCGGGCGGGCGTCGAGCAATTTGAACTGGGCAGACACCCAGCCCACCAGCAGCCTGCCCTTGGCTATGATGGCCTTAGCTGCGTCGACCGGGCAGCTGACGACCGCCACCCCAAGACCGAATTGGCTGCAACCGATTGGCCCCGAACGCACCTGGTCCGGAGAGCATCCTCCTGCTTCGGCAACCGCCGCCACGATGTCTTCTTTGGTAACCGAGTCGTCCAGACCGGCTATGCGTGCGCTTACGCATCTTGTGGGTCTGGAAACCCGGATGACGTCCTCTCCCACCGTTTCCCTTATTTTACGGGCTATGGTGTCGGCTTTTTCGCCGCTGTCCGCGCCGAGGAACTCAAAGAGGCGTCCGCCCGTGGCCGTCTTTTTGCAGCGGGGAGGCTCTATTCCGAGTTCAGTGAAGCGAACTTCGGATCTCGCCTTCCGCATGACTTCAGAATAAGTCAGTCCCCTCTCCGCCGCCGCCGCTTGCAGCTGTATGACGACGACAGAAGAGTTAGGGGTCCGCAGTTTCGGCGGGCCTCTCTTAACCGGTGCCTTCGTCTTCTTTTTACCTTGGGTGACGGTCGTCCACCCCTCATTACGTCGGTCTGCCCGCGTGGTCTTCTCTAGCGGGAGAGATTTTTGCGCCGCCTTTTGTTTCGGCACCTTCTTCGTCTTGCCCACCGACGGACCCGGATTCGCGGGTGGCATCAGGGTTGTCACCTCCTGTGGAGCCCTCTTTTTGGACGCCTTCTTGGCGGCTGACGCCGGGTTCGGTGTCTGAGGTGGTTCCGATTCCACCGCCGCCGCTCTTTTGTCTCCTGCTAGAGGCGGGCGCAACCGCGGCTCGGGCAGGAGTCTCGTCTCCAGTCCCTCGAGCCGGGCGTTGAGGCGTGCGGTGGATACCGATACCGCCTCGTGCATTGCCCTTTGCACGATCTCCTCAATGCTCGCCGGGAAAGCTACAGCACCTGCTGGCTGCTGGCGAGAGGAAGCGAGCTCGCTTCGTAGCATAGCTATCTCCTGGCGCAGTTCGGCTATCTCTTCCGACCGCTTTTTATCATTTGCCACAAGCCTTTTGTTTTCCTCCGCGAGTTTTTCGTTCTCTTTCTCCAGCGCCCGTGTCTCCGCCGAGGATGTACTGTCCAGGAGCGCTAACGTTTCATCCTGTATGGTGTCAGCGGCATCCTTTAGCGCTTTCATCATGGAGCCCTTCAGGTTCTTGGACCTATTGCGGACCCCATTGATGACATCTAGAGCCTTGGTTATGTTGGCCCTTCTTGCGCTCGCCGTTTTATTTTGTGGCCATTCGGGGGCCATTTCCGACTCTGACAACTCCGACAGACGGGGTGAGCGCAGGTCTCGCGCGAGCGCTGTAAGGCTCCGCTCTGCCTCCGCCTGCATCGCCTCCCGCTCTGCCGCTGCCAGATCCCTCTTGGCCTGTGCCAGGCCTATGTATTCGCCAGTTGTTGGCGGCCTACCTCTACCACGCTTTGTTGGTGGCGTCTTTCGGAACGCCGCCGCTACGCTTCCCTTCAGCGTAGATCCGCTGCTGTCTTCTTCGTCCGACGATGAAAGTCGGGTCCTTTTCCCCTTCAGCTTGGGACGGTCGGAACGCGTCGACCTCACGCTATCAGCCGAGTCGCTCGCGCTCATCTCCTCTACGTAATCCCTAATCAGTACCACCTTCGGATTCATATTTATCGCCGTGTCGTGTTGGTCTCGGGGCGCCGCATCTTCGGCGTCCGAGCCAGTCCTCCTATCAACAACCGTATCGCGTGCCGTCGTTTCCATTATCGTGCCAGTTTGTTTTTTGTTGTTACTGGGGTGAGATGAACTCGCCCCTGAAGCAAATTTTGCCCCCCCCGTATACGTGGGGCAGACCACTGCCTCGTCAGGCAGGGTGCGGGATTCCCCCTTTCGGGGACCCGCCCGGGGATTCTTTAGAATCTGCTTGTCTTCCATTTTTGGTGACTACTCATTAGGGCTGAGTAACGCCCGTATACTCCTCAAAACGTGGTGCGCTAGTGACTGGGTCCCCCCCAGCCATTCGTCCCGTCGCCGCGCACCGAAGCTTATTTTGGGATTGGGGTAATTTTTGGTGAGGTTGTCTTCCTCGCGGTCCCCGCCCCGACGTGGGACGGCGACCACCACCCCCGGCACTGCGTACCGGGGAGCGGCTCGGCCGGCAGCAGCCAGACTGGCCCACTGCCGCCCTGTTTGGACCCAATTAGTTCGCCCGGAGCTTACTGTGCCCCGAGCTTAAGCCCCACCGCCGCGACAAGGCTTGGATCCAGATGGTGGGGAACCTTTTTTTTTTTTTTTTTTTTTTTTACATGGGAAAATCCTGATGACAGCTATCCCGGGTCCGGGGGGACTCGGGAGTGGTGTGTGGGACTCTGACCCAACTAAAAACCCATGGTGTTTCTTCGTAGCGTCTGTTGTGACCAGTATGTGACAAGGTCTCCACGCTGGCCACGACGCAGTGCTAGTTAGCACTCGACAATTTTTAATAGAGTAATCTCCGGCTAAAGTGCCCCAAACACAAGGGCACCCTACGCCTCAGACCTATATGTGCGGCTGGTCCCCCGACCAACCACACAGGCCTCTTGCAGCGGCTTTTGGTGTCGCCGCTGCGTTCGCCTGCCGGAGGTTCCCAACTACTCTTCTAGAGTCATGGGAACTTCCTCCACTGGCAAGACCGCGAAGCTGTTGCTCGCGGTCGGGCAGGCAGGCTGGGCCGGGGCCGCGAGGCCCTCACCAGCCTTCTTGTTCGCCTTGGGGTTTTTGGTTCGACCCTTACGACGTGGTGCGGCGCACGCACTACCACCCATTTTATGGGCCGCCGGACGTCCCTGTGAAGAGCACAGCGCACAGTTCGCCGAGGTTGCAGTGCACTCCTTCCCTTTGTGCCCCTCAGCACCGCAACGGAAACATAGATGACTTCTGTCCGTTGCGGAGGAGCACATGGCCGCCATATGACCAATCTCTTGGCAGCGGTAGCACCGGCTCGGGAGGATGTCTAGCAGTCGGAATTGCGCCGACACCCAACCCACGAGCAGTCTACCTCCTGCAATTATCTTCTTCGCTGCTTCTATGGGGCAGCGAACAATTACTGCCCCGAGTCCGAAGGCGCTACGCCCTATCTCCCCAGACCTCACCTGGTCCGGGGGGCAGTCACCCGCCGCCGCTATAGCCGCCACAACCTCCTCTTTTGTTACGGAGTCGTCCAAGCCGGCAACGCGAACGGTGACGCATTTTGTTGGCCTGGACACTCGGGCGACGTCTTCTCCGATGACTTCCCTGAGTTTTTGTGCTAGGGAGTCAGCCTTCTCTTTTTGATCCGCACCGGGCAGGACCATCATGCGGGCTCCAGTGGCCGCAATCTTCATTACCATCCCCTGCTCAATATTGAGTTCGGGGAGGCGAATTTGTAATCTCGCCTTCTCCATTACCTCGGCATAGGTGAGACCCTTTTCTACTGCGGCTGGACGCAGCTGGATCACCACAGCTTCTGAATTGGGTGCTCGCAGTTTTGTTGGGTCCATTTTGCGTGGCACCTTTTTCCTCGCCTGCGGTTTCTTCTTGCGGGTGACGGTCGTCCAGGCGCCGTCACCCTCAGCTGCTTGCGCTGCCTTCTTTTTGTTCGCCTTCTTCGAGGTGCCCAGTCTCCCTGGGTTTGCCGGTGGCATTAGCGTTGTTGCTGCCGGCAAAGTCTTCTTACTCGGGGCCTTTTTCGGTGTATCTGGCCCCGAGTAATGATCCACCTCAGCCGCTCGCCTGTCTGCTGCGAGAGGCGGGCGCAGCCTCGGCTCGGGCAGGAGGCGACCCTCCAGTCCCTCTAGCCGGGCATCCATACGTGCGCTCGTCAGCGCAACCGTTTCCCGTACCACCCTCTCGAATAGCTCCTCGAGATTAGGGGGCACGGGCGCGGCCAACGCTCCGAGCGCGGGTGTCGTCGTGTCCATGTGTGTCTGGCGCAATGATGCGACCTCGCTGCGTAGAGCAGCGATCTCCTGCCGCATCACCTCCATTTCCGCCGCCTGACGTTTTATTTCCTCCGCCTGACGCTGGTTTTCGGCCGCTTGACGCTTATTTTCGGCCTCCAGTGCGCGTGTCTCATCCGACGACGTCCTATTCAGGAGTTTGGATGTTACCTCCTGAAGGACGCCTGTAGACTTCTTTAGAGTCGCGACCATTGGGCCCTTAAGGTTTTTGGACCTGACTCTAACTGCATCGATGGACTCTAGGGCTTGAGTGGCAATCAGCCCTAGAGCACTCGCCGTCTGCTCATTCGTGATGTCCGGGCCCGCCTCCGAGCCCGAGGACTCTGACAGGCGGGGTAGCACCAAGCGGCGGGAGAGCTCGGCCACGTCTCGCTCGGCCTCCGCCTCCATGGCTTCACGCTCCGCAGCAGCCAGCTCCCGCTTCGCCTTGGCAAGGCCGACGTATTCGCCGGTGGTTGGCGGTCGGCCTCTTCCTTTTTTTGTGGGTGGCTTCGGTGTTGCCTTACCCTTCTTTTCTTCCTTGTCCTCATCTGACGACGACGGTCGGCGGCTCCTTTTCCCTTTCTTTTTAGAGGGCCAACCATCGTCGGAGTAACTAGTGGGGCTCATTTCTTCGATTTCGGAGGTAGCGTCCCAATCATAGAGAGCCCTCCTTCGCCTCCGTAGTCGTTCGAGAGAGCCAGACGACTCACTCCAGTCGCTCTGACTCATCTCTTCTACCCCCGAGAAGATTCTCGGGGAGTCTCTCCTTCTCTTATCTTTCACCAGTTCGTGTGTCATCGTGTCCGTGTGCTTGCTAGGGTCGTTGGTGCTGGGACGAGATGTGCTCGCCCCTGAAGCAGGTTTTGCCCCCCCCGTATACGTGGGGCAGACCGCTGCCTTGTCAGGCAGGGTGCGGGATTCCCCCTCTCGAGGACCCGCCCGGGGATTCTTTTTAATCTGCTGTATATCCATTTTGACTCTACTCATTTGGGTTGAGTAAGACCCGTAACCACCGCAAAACAAGGTGCGCTAGGAACTGGATACCCTCCAGCCATTCATCCCCTCGCCGCGCACCGAAGCATATTTTGGGATTGGGGTAATTTTTGAAGAGGTTGTCTTCCTCGCGGTCCCCGCCCCGAGGGGCAGCGACCACCACCCCCAGCACTGCGTACCGGGGAGCGGCTTGGCCGGCAGGTGACCATATTGGCCTCCCGCCGCCCGTGTGAATCCAATTAGTTCACCCAGGGTTACAATTACCCCGGACTTAAGCCCAACCGCCACGTCAAGGCTTGGATCCAACCGGTGGGATGGTGGGGAACCTAACCTAACCTAACCTAACCTAACCTAACCTAACCAGTGCCGCGCCAACCCCGGTCGCGAGCGCGCGCGTCCCGAGAATAAAGCAGAAATAATTTAAAATTTATTTGCGCGTGAAATTAATTATTTCTAACAAATAAAGTGAATAAACAGTGAATAAATAGTGAAGTGGTGTATCCAAAGTGTATACCAGTGTTGTGACGAGTTGCTGGAAGCAGCAGACCCCCTTGGATTGGAGCCCGAAGGCGTCCTGGTGTTCCGAAGCCTATTGCGGAGGAACCGGGATAGCGGGGCTCTCCAGGGATTGACAGGACCGGGGGAGCGTGGTGCTACACCGACACAACGAGTTCCAGCCCAATCGGACAGAAAACCCCGAAATTACGGGGAAAATAAGGTTTTTACGACTATTTATATACGCTTATAGTGACTTGACGGCGCCTGGGAGTGACCAGGAGCCAGGGACAAAGTGCACCCATAAGGAGTAGACCAGGGCCCATCATCTGGCCCATAGACGACAGCCAAATTCCAACGGGAAACCCGCGAAATTTGGCAAAAACCGTAAAACCATTTATTAGGGGCGGAGCCAAGTTTTTAGGGATCCGTGACATAAATGCAAAATAAGAAAACCATTTTATTAATATTAAATTGAATACTGAAGATCCGAAGAACACGAAGATTCCTAATCATCATCAATACCAAACTGCAGTACAATATAAATAAGGAAAAACATAGTAAATAGTTAAATTAACTTGCATATATTAAACAATAAGAATTTATATAAAGTTTCGGAGAAAAGTTTGAACAAACTGACATATTGTATATTAAATATTAGATTTGAAAGACACATCTAATTAGTATCTGCAGTATTATATAAGCTGATATCATACAGGATATAAAAATATTGTAAAAATAATATTAAGTAGTCAAATCCAATAGTTACAAATATATAAATAACATATTATCTGGGATAAATAGGCAATGAATAGGCGTCTGGAGAACCTTATTCATACATATAATATTTAAATAATAAAGTATATTGTTAAATTTAAGTAAATATTGTAAATTGTTAACTAAAAAGTACATACTAAATAAATAAAAACTAATAAATTATCTGCAGAACCACTTTTGTATTAACTGAAATAGTAGGAGGAGCCAGTCTCGCAGGAGGCGGGACTTATTGCTTATTGTATTCACAGCTGCGCGACGGGCGGTCCGTTGCGTAATCTTAGGGTTCCTTGCGAACAATATAATAAATTCAACATCATCATCACCCGCCGGCTTGTGTCGGCTCAAGTGTACTATATGGCAGATTATTAATTGCATTATTAACGATAAATAACTATTAGTTGGCCTGATACATTTGAGTTGATACGAGAATACATAGTATAACATAAATATAAAATAGTGAAAAGCAAATACTGTATATTATATATTATAAATATCAAAACAAATAATAAACTATTGTCTACAATTTAAATATTATAGAAAATTGATGTAAACGTGTTATTAAGTAGTTAAAATAATAATTATATATAATCATAAAAATATATATTCAATATAAATAAATAATAAATAAGCATCTGTAAAACCATATTCATATATTATATAATATTATAAATAATTAAAGCATATTTTATTCAATTGTAAGTTCATATTGTAAATTCTTAAGTGTAAAATACATATTATATTAATAAAAACAAAATAAATTGTCTACAGAACCACTCTTGCATTAATATAAAAATAGTAGGCGGAGACAGTCTTGCAGGAGGCGGGACTTATTATCCATTGTATTCACAGCTGCGCGACGGGTGGTCCGTTGCGTAACCTTAGGGTTCCTTGCGAACATATTACAGATTCAACATCACTATCACCCGTGGAGTTTGACTACTTAGTATACATAATATATTGTTAATAGTGAAATATACATACAGACCATTCTAACTTAAAGTTTAGAAATATTGTGATATCAGACGAATATTAATTGTAAATTATATATAGAAATTAAAACATATTGGGGTAACAAACGGCAACGTATTGACATAATATCTACATTATATACACATACATATACATTAAAGACATAAACAACTAAATATATATTAATAGAACATATAGAATACATAATAAATTTGCAGAAACATACAAATATAACATCGATATTAAAAATATTATACGGAACCACAATTTAATAAAACAGATAAGAGACTCGGTCGGCCGCACACCTGTGGGGCGGAGCTTAACATCCTTTGTTCCATTGTTCTCGAGTTATCGGTGCAGGCCGCGCCTAGAATTCCGATCTCGAACATTCCACAGCTTTATACACGCTAATAACAGCTAGCA
>HG995166.1:42500-57500 GCA_905333005.2 Lycaena phlaeas
GCCCAATTTTCCTGGGTTTGCCGGTGGCATAAGCGTTGTTGCTGCCGGCAAAGTCTTCTTACTCGGGGCCTTTTTCGGTGTATCTGGCCCCGAGTAATGATCCACCTCATTCGCTCGCCTGTCTGATGCGAGTGGCGGGCGCAGCCTCGGCTCGGGCAGGAGGCGAGTCTCTAGTGCCTCCAGCCGTGCGTCCATACGGGCGCTGGTCAACGCGACCGTCTCCCGTACCGCCCTCTCGAATATCTCCTCGAGATTGGGCGGCACGGGCGCAGCCAGCGTTACGGGCGCGGGCGATGTCTTCTCCGACGCTTTCTGACGCAGAGACGCGACCTCGCTGCGGAGAGCAGCGATCTCCTTTCGCATCTCCGCCATCTCAGCCGCTTGCTTTTTGATCTCGGACCCTTGCCTCTTATTTTCGGCTTCTAGGGCCCGGTTCTCCTCCGATGATGTTCTATTCATGAGGGTTACTATAACCTCCTGAAGAGCACTTGTCGACTTTTTTAAGGCCGCCACCATGGGGCCCTTCAAGTTTTTCGACTTGAGGCGGACCCCATCGATAGTCTCCAGGGCTTGGGTGGAGATTAGCCCCAGAGCGCTCGCTGTCTTCTCCTGGTTCGGTATGTCTTGGGCCGCTTCTGACCCCGAAGTCTCCGAAAGGCGGGGCAGCACGAGTCGGCGGGACAGCTCGTACACATCCCGTTCCGCCTCCGCCTCTAAAGCCTCTCTCTCGGCCGCTGCTAGGTCCAGTTTCGCCTTAGCGAGACCGACGTACTGGCCGGTAGTAGGCGGTCGGCCCCTTCCTCGCTTTGAGGGTGGCGAAGGTGTTGCCTTACCCTTGGTCTTTTTTGGGTCTTCGTCGTCCGAGGACGACGGTCGTCGACTCCTCTTGCCTTTATGCTTTGAGGGCCATCCATCGTCAGAGTAGGACGTTGGGCTCATAGCCTCGACTTCAGAGCCAACGTCACTATCATATAGTTGTCTCCTTCTTCTCCGGAGCTGGTCGAGATAGCCAGACGACTCGCTCCAGTCGCTCTGGCTCATCTCTTCGATCTCCGAAAATATCCGAGGCGAGTTCTTACGCCTGCCTCCTTTCGCCGTGTCACTTGCCATCAGGTCCGTTTTCGTTAAGCTTGGTTCGTCGTTAGTACAGGGCCGAGAAGAGCTCGACCCTGGAGCAGGTTGTGCCCCCCCCGTATACGTGGGGCAGACCGCTGCCTTGTTGGGCAGGGTGCGGGATTCCCTCTTTCGAGGACCCGCCCGGGGATTCTTTTCATTCTGCTGTGAGTCCATTTTGGTTGGTTACTCATTAGGGTTGAGCGAACCCGTAATCATCTCGAAACAAGGTGCGCTAGGAACTGGACACCCTCCAGCCATTCATCCCCTCGCCGCGCACCGAAGCATATGTTGGGATTGGGGTGATTTTTGAAGAGGTTGTCTTCCTCGCGGTCCCCGCCCCGAGGGGCAGCGACCACCACCCCCAGCACTGCGTACCGGGGAGCGGCTTGGCCGGCAGGTGACCATATTGGCCTCCCGCCGCCCGTGTGAATCCAATTAGTTCACCCAGGGTTACAATTACCCCGGACTTAAGCCCAACCGCCACGTCAAGGCTTGGATCCAACCGGTGGGAACCTTTTTTTTTTTTTTTTTTTTTTTTTTTTTGCATGGGAAAATCTTGATGACTGGCATCTCAGGTCCGGGGGGACCCGAGAAAGGTGTGTGGGACTCTGACCCAACTAAAAACCCATGGTGTTCCTCCGTGTACGTCTATTGTGACCGGTGTGTGAGCTGGTCTCCACATCGGCCACGACGCCGCGCTCTCAGCGCTCATCTCTGGATGAGTTCGTTCGGTGAGGCGTCCCGAACACAAGGACGCCTAACATCTCAGGCCTACAGGCGCGCAGCTGGTCCCCCGACCAGCCACGCACAGGCCTCTCGCAGCGGCTTTTAGTGTCGCCGCTGCGTCTCTCCTGCCGGAGGTTCCCGACTGCTCCTAGAGAGTCATAGGAACCTCCTCTACCGGCAGGACCGCGAAACTGTTGGTGTTCGCGGCCGGAAAGGTAGACTGGACAGGTGCCGCGAGGCCCTTACCAGACCTTTTTACTTCGCCTTTCCGCGTGCGCTTTTTTGGTGCAGCGCACGCTCCGCCACCCATTTTGTGGGCGGCGGGTTGCCCCATGGCGGAGCAAACTGCGCATCTTGGGGTGGGCACAGAGCACTCTCTAGCCTTGTGCCCCTCCACCCCGCAGCGGAAGCATGTTCCGCTTCTGTCGACGTCCGACTTGCATAATGCCGCCGTGTGGCCCGGCTCCAGGCACCGGAAGCACCTAAGGGGCCGGACGTCCAAGAGCTTGAGCCTCACTGAGACCCAACCTACAAGGATTTTTCCTTCGGGCAATATTTTCATTGCCGCCTCTACGGGGAGGCGCACAATCGCTGCTCTCACCCCGGAGGCACTGCAGCCAACTTCACCCGACCGCACTTGTTCGGCCGGGCAGTCACCTGCTTTCGCCACCGCCGCTACTACTTCATCCGCCGTGGCGGAGTCGTCCAGGCCTGATATGCGCACAGTCACGGTCTTCGTAGGCCTGGAGACGCGAACATCGTCACCAAGCACCTCTTCGATTTTGGCGGCCAGGGCATCCGCTTTGTCGCCCATGGCCGCGCCCGGCACCACTAAAAGACGGGCGCCGGTAATTCCCTTTTTGAAGGTTATGCCGGGCCCTATATCTAGGTCCGGCAGTTTGATCTCGGCTTGCGCCTTCTTCATTATGTCGTAATAGGACATCCCTCTCTCCTCTGCCTCCGGTCGCAGTTTCATCACCACGACGGAGCTATCAGGCACTTGTAGCTTGCGCGGGCCTTTTTTCCGCGGTGCCTTCTTCTTCTTGGGCTGAGTTTTTACCACCGCCTTCTTTTTATGGGTGACGGTCGTCCAGGGACCGTCATCCTCGCTCGCCTTGGCGCTCTTCTTCTTTTTTGAAGCCACCGAAGGCCCCGGGTTCGCCGGTGGCATGAGTGTCGTCGTCGTCTGGGAAGTCGTCTTTTTTATTATCTTCTTTGTCTTGGCGACGGCTGGCCCCGGGCTTGATGCCGGGGCTGATGTTGGTGTAGCCGCAGCCAGACGATCCGCCGCAAGAGGCGGGCGCAGCCTCGGCTCGGGGAGGAGACGAGCCTCTATCCCCTCCAGCCGGGCGTCTAATCGCGCACTCGTTAGCGCAACCACCTCCTGTACCACCCTCTCGAGGAGCTTCTCAAGGTTCGGGGGTACGAGTGTGGCCAACGCTTCGGGCGCTGGTGTAGTCTCCGGGGCAGACTGCCGGGAAGTGCGTAACTCAGCATTCTCCGCCAACAGCCGCTTGTTTTCGGCCTCGAGGACCTTATTCTCCTTTGAGGCCGACCTATCCAGGAGTATGGTTACTACCTCCTGGAGGGCCTCCGTCGCCTTCTTTATGGAGGCCACTATGGACCCCTTTAAGTTTTTGGACTTAACTCGAGCCGTCGTGATGGTCTCTAGGGCCTGAGTAGCTATTAGCCCTAGAGCGCTCGCCGTCTTCTCCTTATCAATAGCGTTCGAGCCCCGGGCTGTCTCCGATCCCGAGGACTCTGAAAGGCGAGGTATTACTAGTCGGCGGGTGAGTTCGGCTACGTCGCGCTCAGCTTCCGCCTCCATAGCTTCGCGCTCCGCCGCAGCCAGCTCCCGCTTAGCTTTGGCGAGGCCGACGTATTCACCTGTGGTTGGTGGTCGGCCCCTTCCTCTCTTCGTGGGTGGCGGTGGTAATGCCTTGCCCTTTTTTGTGGTCTCCTCCTCTTCTTCGTCAGATGAGGACGGTTTCCGGATTCTCTTGCCCTTCTTTTTGGAGGGCCATCCGTCATCCGAGTAACTCGTTGGGCTCATCTCCTCGATCTCGGAGCCCAAGTCGTACCCTCTCCTTCCGCTTAGTCGCCCCAAACATGAGCCAGACGACTCGCTCCAATCGCTGTGACTCATTTCTTCAATTTCTGAGAAGATTCGTGGGGAGTCCAGAATCCTTCTCCTGCTCTTCGCCTTCACCAAATCACGTGCATTCAGGTCAGTTTTCGTATCGCCATGGTCGCGTCGGTCCGAGGTTGTCGGACCGCCGAAGCATTGTGTGGCCCCCTCCGTATTACACGGGGCCTCAGTCCTAGGACTGGCGGGATTCACAGTACCCGCCCGGAGAGTGTTTTTCTTCGGGAAACTAATTTTTAACAATACTTGTCCCTTCTGGCGTCTCCACCTTCGGGGTTAGGGAGACAGGTACATCCTGGGCAGAGCCCTGTGCACCAGGATGGCGTACATTTGTCACCCAACGGGGGGGTCCGCCGGTACCCCCGCTGGGAGTGCGCTAACGACTGGAGACCCTCCAGCCATTCATCCTCTCGCCGCGCACCTAAACTTAGGATTGGGGTAATTTTTGAAGAGGTTGTCTTCCTCGCGGTCCCCGCCCCGAGGGGCAGCGACCACCACCCCCAGCACTGTGTACCGGGGAGCGGCTTGGCCGGCAGGTGACCATATTGGCCTCCCGCCGCCCGTGTGAATCCAATTAGTTCACCCAGGGTTACAATTACCCCGGACTTAAGCCCAACCGCCACGTCAAGGCTTGGATCCAACCGGTGGGACCGGTGGGAACCTTTTTTTTTTTTTTTTTTTTTTTTTTACATGGGAAAATCTTCATGACTGTTACCCGGGCCGGGGGACCCGAGAAGGTGTGTGGGACTCTAACCCGAACTAAAAACCCATGGTGTTCTCTTCGTTCGCCCTTATGACCGGCACGAGGACGATAGCCTTTCGCACTCGGCCACAGGCGTGTGCATTACAGCACTCTCCGCTGTAGAGCATCTCCGGTTGTCGGTGCCCAGAACACGTAGGGGCACCTTCTTCCGCAGGCCTTTAGCGTACGCGACTGGTCCCCCGACCAGCCACGCACAGGCCTATCGCGACGGTGTGATTTGTTTTACCATCTCACTCCGCCGCTTCTCTCCGTCAGAGGTTCTCATCAAACTGCTCCTCCTGAGCTATGACGAGAACCTCCTTTGGCGATCTATCCTGGCGGAGGCTCCCATCGACTGCTCCTCCTGAGCTCTGACAGGGGCCTCCTCTTCCCGCGCGACTGCATCCGGGATCTAGAAGCAACCGTTTACAGTCGGCAGGAGTGTCAGACAGAGAAGGAATGACCGCCGCTAGCCGTAGCCGGCAGTAGCCAGACCAACCCACGATCGCATCTCTTCGATCGGAGGGGGTTCCCATCTCGCTGCTCCGCCTGAGCTATGACGGAAACTCCCTCCACCCACAGGACCGCAACAGGGCTGTGAAGCCACCGGTCGCAGTCGAGCAGGTTCTCCGGGCGGGGGCCAGAAGCCCCCTCTCGCGATAACGCGGTATCTTCGATCGGAGGGTGTTCCCATCTCGCTGCTCCTCCTGAGCTATGACGGGAACTCCCTCCACCTACAAGACCGCAACAGGGCCGTGAAGCCACCGGTCGCAGTCGAGCAGGTTCTCCGGGCGGGGGCTAGAGGCCCCCTCTCGCGATAACGCGGTATCTTCGATCGGAGGGGGTTCCCATCTCGCTGCTCCTCCTGAGCTATGACGGAAACTCCCTCTACCCACGGGACCGCGACAGGGCCGTGAGGCCACCGGTCGCAGTCGGGCAGGTTCTCCGGGCGGGGGCCATAAGCCCCCTCTCGCGATGACGCGGTCTCTTCGATCGGAGGAAATTCCCATCAAACTGCTCCTCCTGAGCTATGACGGAAACTCCCTCCACCCACGGGACTGCGACAGGGCCGTGAAGCCACCGGTCGCAGTCGAGCAGGCTCTCCTGGCTGGAGACAGAGTGTCCGCCTCCGGCCGTACCTAAAGGCACAGTCGTCAGTAGACATACCATCCCACTAAGCGATTCCTGACGGAGGTTCCCATCAACTGCTCCTCCTGAGCTCCGATGCGAACCCCCTCCTCCCGCGAGACTGCGGCAGGGCCGTGAGGCCGCTGGTCACAATCGGGCAGGATTCCCAGGCAGGACCAGAGTGGCCGCCGCTAGCCGTAGCCGGCAGTAGCCATACCAGCCCACTCTCGCTCGCCTGTGTGAATCCAATTGGTTCACCCCGGGTTTCGAAAGGTCCCTAAGGGTTACTAAGCCCCACCGCCACGACAAGGCTTGGATCCAGCCGGTGGGGACCGGTGGGAACCTAACCTAACCTTTTTTTTTTTTTTTTTTTTTTTTTTTTGGTTTCGCTGGGGAATGCTCTTACGCATACCACCAGGCCTGGGGGGGGCCCGGGAGGTTATGTGGGACTCTCTGCGTCCTAAAAGATGGTAAAGTGGACGCAGCTCTACCCACTAAACCCCAGCGGTGTTCTCCGTGTCGTCCTAGCGGCCCAGTGCGGTATCACGTGTCCGCGGTGGGCTCCGACGATGTGCCCTTTAGCACTCTCCACTGGAGGTAGGGGGGTGCTATCCCCTCCTCCTTCTCCGCTTAAGACACCCTGAACACCTAAGGGTGCCTTACAGCTTGGATCTTACGCGCGCACGGCGGATCCCCCGATCGGCCGTGCACAGATCCTCTCACAGCAGAGCGACCTCCCGTCGCCTACGCCGTGTCCTCCTGCGGTAAGAGGGATTGGTACGCTCCCTCTCCCGCTCTGCCTCCTCCTTCTGCGACATCACGCTCTCACAGAAGGAGAGGACCGCCTCCCATGCGCTCTCACTGCCGACCATTGCGCATACAACCGTAGGAAGCGAGAGATCGGCGCCGATTTCGGCGACGAGGTCAGCTCTCTCCGTAGCCCACGCAGGGCACTCCGCCAGGGTGTGGTCAGCAGTGTCTTCCTCACAACTGCAGTGATGGCACCCTGGCGAGCTCTCCGATCTTGTCACCTTGCACAGATAGCTTCCAAAGCACCCGTGGCCCGTCAGGATCTGTGCAAGGTGAAAGGTAATAACACCGTGCCGCCGGTCAATCCACTGCTCAAGGATTGGACCGACAGCCGACACCGTGCGTCGGCCGGCTCTTGGTTCTTGTAGCCGCTCCTTCCATTTCCGAAGGACTCTTTTCTTGAGTCGCCTTCGCCAACTCTCCTCACCCTCTCCTTCGTCACTATCGGGGTATGTCTCCTCTACATCCCGTCGCCTCTCCGTCCAGGAACGCGCCAGGGCACCCGCCACCAGGTCCCATGGCGCAGAGCCCGCCAGTACGCACGCAGCCTCGTATGAGGTGGTGCAGTACGCACGGACGGCCCTGATCGCCATCGCCCTCTGCGGACGTCGCAGGAGAGCGACGTTATGTCCATTCAATGCGCTCGCCCATATCGGCGCGCCGTACAGCCCCATGGACTGCAAGACGCCCGCATAGAGGCGGCGACAGCCAGCGCTCGGCCCTCCCATGTTTGGGAGAAGGCGACTTAGCGCCCGCGCAGCTCCGAGCAACTTCGGCGCCAGGCGCCGGAAATGCTCCTGGAAATTCCATCGACTGTCGATAACGAGGCCCAAGTACCTCAAGTTCGACTCGACAGCGATAGAAGTCCCGCCCACGATCAGGTGGGATCCAGTTGGAGGGGCCCGCCGAGGCCCGTGAAAGCATATAGCTTCACACTTCTCCAGGGCCACTTCGAGCCCGAGACGCCGGATCCTTGCAATCACCTGCGCAACACCTGCAACCGCACGAATGCGGGCCTCCGAAAAGGTGTCTCCGCGCGCGGTGACGACGGTGTCATCGGCGTAACATGTGACGCTGACACCCGTCAGATTCGCTCCGCGGAGCACCCAATCGTAGCCGATGTTCCACAGGAGCGGCCCGAGCACCGAGCCCTGTGGAACACCGCACGCTACGTCTCTGCTTCTCCAACCAACGGCCGTGGGGTACACGACGCACCTGCCAGACAGGTAATCCGCTACCAGCCTGCCCAGATACGCCGGCACGCCGTGAAACTTGAGTGCCTCCAGGATCGTGTCGAAGGGAAGGGTGTTGAAGGCGTTGGCGATGTCAATGGACACCGCCAATAACACCCCTCCTCCCCCGACAGCCTCATCAGCGAGGGCCCTCACCCTGGATAGCGCATCCAGAGTGGATCTTCCCCGGCGGAAGCCGAATTGGTAGGCACTCAAGTTTGGTCCTATTTCTTCCAAGTGGTTGATGATGCGGGAGGCTGCAATCCGCTCCAGCAACTTCCCCGCATCATCAAGCAGCACAATCGGCCTGTATGCCGATGGCAACTCCGTCGGACGTCCCTCCTTCTTAATTAGGACGAGTTTTCCCCTCTTCCACCTTGATGGAAACCGTCCTTGCTCCAGGCAAGCGCTATATAAGTGCATAGCGTGTGACCGGAGCGGGCCCAGGGCCAGAACTAGGGCCCGGCCGGGCACGCCGTCAGGTCCGGGCGCTGTGTTTCGGGCCCTCATTTTCTGCAACGCCGTGTCAAACTCCTCCTCCGTGACCTCTGGGGCCACGTCGATCAGCGGCTCGTCCCCAGACGGTGGAGCCATGGGCGGGGGCGTTTGTTCTGCCCGACCAGGGAACAAGGCAGGGACAATCCGGGCCACAAGGTCGGGCTCGAGACTCTCCGTCAGGGGGGGAGCACAGGGGCGCAGTTTGTTGCGAACCATCCTGTACGGCCTCCCCCACGGATCTCGATCCAGAGTCTCGAGCATCTCCTCATGGGCAGCCTCCTTGGCACGACCTATAGCCAACCTGAGTTCCCCGGCGGCGGCTCTGTAGATTGTGTAGAGCCGCCCCTCTTCGACCTCGTCACGGCGAACTCGTCTGCGACTCCGGGCGTACTGGCGTCTCGCTACAACACACCTTCTTCGTAGCTCAGCGAGCTCTTCCGACCACCAGTACACCCTCCTGTTACGCGGTGGCTTCCGCCCAACTCTCGGCATTGCCGCATCGCACACCTGCGATATCGCCGCAGCCATGCGGTCGGTCTCCTCGTCGACGTCGTTCGGAACCAGACGGTGGTCCATTCCCCAGCCCTGGACTGTGGCTGCCTCGAGGAGGGCCTCCCTATCTAACCTCTTAGTCGCCCAACGTGGGCCGCACTGGGCCTGTGAGCCGCGGCTTGGGGAGGGTGAGACGCCGCCATAACGGAACCGGATGTACCGGTGGTCCGACAGCGTCTCAGTCTCCAGAACCTCCCAGCCTTGTACGCGGCGAGCGAGAGCGGCATCGGCGAAAGTCACGTCGACGATGCTGCCGCCCTGCTGGCGCACGCAGGTGTTTTGCGACCCCACGTTAAGGACCTCCAGTCCGGTCTCCACCAGCCAGTCCTCGAGGACCCCACCTCGAACGTCGGTCGTGGGGGAACCCCAGGCCACGGATTTGGCATTGAGGTCCCCGGCAACCAGGACGTGGTTAAGTCGAGCTCGCCCCACCAGAGCGCCGACTCGGGCGAGGAAGTGCTCGAAATCGGCGACGCTCCGATTGGGCGAGAAATATGCCCCGACCACCAAGACACGACCTATCTCTGCCGCGACATATCCATGCCCCCTTTCCACTGCGCCTAACGGTGGTGCACCATTTAAGCTGGCGACTGCCACAACGCCGTCTTCGTCCCCGACCCAGTTTGGTGAGTTGGGGACACGATACGGCTCAGCAACTACGGCCACCTGCACTGTCCATTCCGCCAGAGCCTGGAAGAGCAGGTCTTGGGCTCTGGCGCAATGGTTGAGATTCCCTTGTAGGACCTGGGTGTGGTGTGCCATCACTCCAGGGCCATGGGAATCTCCTCTCCCAGGACTGCGAAACTGTTTGCAGTCGGGATGATGGGCTGCGAGGGGGGACTAGAGCCCTCGCCAACCTTTTCCGCCTTTTTGCGCTCTGTCCGACCACGGCGCGGAGCGACGCACGCCCCACCACCCATTTTATGTGTGGCAGGGATCCCCTTCTCCGAACAGACTGCGCACTTGGGGACTGTCAGGGTGCAGTCCCTGGCCTTGTGCCCTGCCACACCGCAGCGGAAGCACAAGCCGCTCCTGTCCACTGGACTGGTGCAGACCGCCGCCATGTGCCCCTGTTCCAGGCAGCGGAAACATCTCGTTGGGCGGGCGTCGAGCAGTCGGAAATGTGCCGATACCCAACCAACCAGCAGCCTGCCCTTTTCGGTGATCTTTTTTGCCGCCTCGACGGGGCAGCGCACGGTCACCGCCCCGAGCCCCAAGGGGCTGCAGGTAACCTCACTCGACCGTACTTGTTCGAGGGGACATTCGCCGGCTGCAGCGACCGCTTCGACGACATCGTCTTTGGTCACGGAGTCATCGAGACCAGAGATACGGGCGCTCACACATCTCGTTGGTCTCGTGACCTTGACAATGTCGTCCCCTAGCACTTCCCGGATCTTCTTGGCCAGGGAGTCGGCCTTATCCCCGTTGTCCCCGCCGGACAACACGAACAGTCTGCCACCCGTGGCCGCCCTTTTGCAGCGAGGTGGCTCGATGCCAAGGTCGGGGAGGCGGATCTCTGCTCTGGCCTTCTTGAGAACCTCATTATACGTGAGCCCCCTTTCGGCCGCCGCCGGCTGCAATTGCAGCGCCACAACGCAGCTGTTGGGTGTCCGCAGTTTAGGCGGACTCTTCTTCTTTTGCGGCGGCATCCCTTTTGTCCTTCTTTTCTTGGTGACAGTCGTCCACCCCTCACCGTTGCCCCCCTGTGCCACATTTGTTCGCGGGGCAGGGTTGACCGTTGTCTTCCTGGTCTTCTTTTGGTTTTGTACCGTAGTGACCGAAGGCCCCGGGTTCGCCGGCGGCATCAACGTCGTAACTGCCGCAGGTGCCTTCTTCTTGGCTACTTTCCCTTTACCTGACGGCCCCGGAGTAGCCGCTGGTATCAGCTCTGATGTTGTCGCCGCCGCCCTTCTGTCCGCCGCGAGAGGCGGGCGAAGCCGCGGCTCAGGTAGGAGTCTTGCCTCCAGTCCCTCGAGCCGGGCGTCCAAGCGGGCGCTTGTAATCGTCACGGCCTCCCTCATCGCCTTTTCCACAATCTCCTCCAGGTTTGTAGGAGAAGGAGGCGCTTGTGCTCCCTGGGTAGCGGTCAGCTGCTGACGACAGCAGGCGAGCTCACTCCGGAGCGTTGCCACCTCCTGTCGCAGTTCGGCCATCCCTGCCGACAGACTTTTGTTTTCTGTCGACAGACTTTGGTTATCTGCTACAAGTCTCTTGTTGGCCGCTTCGAGCGCCCGCGTCTCAGCACAGGATGTGCGGTCCAGGAGGGCCACGGTTGAATCCTGGATCATGGCTGTGGCGTCTTTTAAAGCCTTCATCATAGGGCCCTTAAGGTTCTTCGACCTGTTGCGGACCCCAGTGATGATCTCCAGGGCCTTTGTGATATTCGCCCCCAGAGCACTCGCCGTTTCTATACTGGGCCGGTTGAGGGCCGTCTCCGAAGCCGACGACTCTGACAGGCGGGACGGACGCAGGTCTCGCGCGAGTGCAGCGAGGCTCCGCTCTGCCTCTGCCTGCATCGCTTCCCGCTCTGCTGCCGCCAGGTCTCTCTTGGCCTTTGCCAAACCAACGTATTGGCCGGTTGTAGGTGGCCTTCCTCGTCCTCGTTTTGTGGGCGGCGAGACCTTCAGAAAGGTCTTTTTGAACGCCACCGATCCTATCTTTGGTGACTCCTCGGTCGCTGTCTCCTCCTCTGATGACGTGTGCCGGGTCCGTTTACTTCTCCGAGTCGATGAGTGTGCCGACCTCATGCTCTCGGCCGAGTCACTACCACTCATCACTTCCACTTCGTCGAAATCCGATTCGCATGCGTCTTGATCCGTTAGGTGTGCCAGTTTGTCGTTGCGAGAGTCCGGGGTAACCGAACCCTCGAAGCAGGTTTTGCCCCCCCCGTAGTACGTGGGGCAGACCTCCGCCGCTTCCGGCGTGGTGCGGGATTCCCCCTTTCGGGGACCCGCCCGGGGACTATTTTCAACTTGCTTTTTGTTCATTATGAAAATCTGCTCATTTGGGTCGAGCGGAACCCGTAATCAACTTGAAACGTGGTGCGCTAGGAACTGGATCCCCTCCAGCCATTCATCCCCTCGCCGCGCACCGAAGCTTATTTTGGGATTGGGGTAATTTTTGGTGAGGTTGTCTTCCTCGCGGACCCCGCCCCGACGTGGGACGGCGACCACCACCCCCGGCACTGCGTACCGGGGAGCGGCTCGGCCGGCAGCAGCCAGACTGGCCCACTGCCGCCCTGTTTGGACCCAATTAGTTCACCCGGAGCTTACAGTGCCCCGAGCTTAAGCCCCACCGCCGCGACAAGGCTTGGATCCAGATGGTGGGGAACCTAACCTAACCTAACCTAACCTAACCTAACCTAACCAGTGCCGCGCCAACCCCGGTCGCGAGCGCGCGCGTCCCGAGAATAAACCAGAAATAATTTAAAATTTTATTTGCGCGTGAAATAAATTATTTCTAACAAATAAAGTGAATAAACAGTGAATAAATAGTGAAGTGGTGTATCCAAAGTGTATACCAGTGTTGTGACAAGTTGCTGGAAGCAGCAGACCCCTTTGATTGGAGCCCGAAGGCGTCCTGGTGTTCCAAAGCCTATTGCGGAGGAACCGGGATAGCGGGGCTCTCCAGGGATTGACAGGACCGGGGGAGCGTGGTGCTACACCGATACAGCGAGTTCCAGCCCAATCGGACAGAAAACCCCGAAATTACGGAGGAAATAAGGTTTTTACGGTTATTTATATACACTTATACTGACTTGACGGCGCCTGGGAGTGACCAGGAGCCAGGGACAAAGTGCACCCATAAGGAGTAGACCAGGGCCCATCATCTGGCCCATAGACGACAGCCAAATTCCAACGGGAAACCTGCGAAATTTGGCAAAAACCATAAAACCATTTATTAGGGGCGGAGCCAAGTTTTTAGGGATCCGTGACATAAATCAATAATAAGAAAACCATTTTTATTAACATTAAATTGAATACTGAAGATCCGAAGAACACGAAGATTCCTAATCATCATCAATACCAAACTGCAGTACAATATAAATAAGGAAAAACATAGTAAATAGTTAAAATAAACTTGCATATATTAAACAATAAGAATTTATATAAAGTTTCGGAGAAAAGTTTGAACAAACTGACATATTGTATATTAAATATTAGATTTGAAAGACACATTTAATTAGTATCTGCAGTATTATATAAGCTGATATCATATAGGATATAAAAATATTGTAAAAATAATATTAAGTAGTCAAATCCAATAGTTACAAATATATAAATAACATATTATCTGGGATAAATAGGCAATGAATAGGCGTCTGGAGAACCTTATTCATACATATAATATTTAAATAATAAAGTATATTGTTAAATTTAAGTAAATATTGTAAATTGTTAACTAAAAAGTACATACTAAATAAATAAAAACTAATAAATTATCTGCAGAACCACTTTTGTATTAACTGAAATAGTAGGAGGAGCCAGTCTCGCAGGAGGCGGGACTTATTGCTTATTGTATTCACAGCTGCGCGACGGGCGGTCCGTTGCGTAATCTTAGGGTTCCTTGCGAACAATATAATAAATTCAACATCATCATCACCCGCCGGCTTGTGTCGGCTCAAGTGTACTATATGGCAGATTATTAATTGCATTATTAACGATAAATAACTATTAGTTGGCCTGATACATTTGAGTTGATACGAGTATACATAGTATAACATAAATATAAAATAGTGAAAAGCAAATACTGTATATTATAAATATCAAAACAAATAATAAACTATTGTCTACAATTTATTTATTATAGAAAATTGATGTAAACGTGTTATTAAGTAGTTAAAATAATAATTATATATAATCATAAAAATATATATTCAATATAAATAAATAATAAATAAGCATCTGTAAAACCATATTCATATATTATATAATATTATAAATAATTAAAGCATATTTTATTCAATTGTAAGTTCATATCGTAAATTCTTAAGTGTAAAATACATATTATATTAATAAAAACAAAATAAATTGTCTGCAGAACCACTCTTGCATTAATAGAGAAATAGTAGGCGGAGACAGTCTTGCAGGAGGCGGGACTTATTATCCATTGTATTCACAGCTGCGCGACGGGTGGTCCGTTGCGTAACCTTAGGGTTCCTTGCGAACATATAACAGATTCAACATCACTATCACCCGTGGAGTTTGACTACTTAGTATACATAAAATATTATTAAGAGTGAAATAGACATACAGACCATTCTAACTTAAAGTTTAGAAATATTGTGATATCAGACGAATATTAATTGTAAATTATATATAGAAATTAAAACATATTGGGGTAACAAACGGCAACGTATTGACATAATATCTACATTATATATACAAACATATACATTAAAGACATAAACAACTAAATATATATTACTAGAACATATAGAATACATAATAAATTAGCAGAAACATACAAATACAACATCAATATTAAAAATATTATACGGAACCACAATTTAATAAAACAGATAAGAGACTCGGTCGGCCGCACACCTGTGGGGCGGAGCTTAACATCCTTTGTTCTATTGTTCTCGAGTTATCGGTGCAGGCCGCGCCTTACATTCCATTCTCGAACATTCCACAGATTTATAAACGCTCATAACAAACTAGCATCATCATCAGCGCCCGGAGCGTTACCGATCCAAGGCTATTGTCTGTTTTGGGACACACTTAAAGAACATTAACACTATATATCTATACATAGGATACAAGTACCTAACAGAACGATCATAAATACTTATAATTACACAACATACGTTGCCGCATTAAATAATATATTGATTATAAGGCTGCCGAAGTGGTATAGGGTCCTTATTAGGGAAAATTGAAGCATAAGGGCCATTTACACCCTCTTAGGTTAAAAATAAAAATAAAAATTAAGGATAAACTATCTGTAATTATTGACTATATATTATTATTGTAAATTTGAAGCACCTTATCGACATAACATATTGCAAGAGGCCTTTTAAAAACAAAAACTTTGTTAATTTAATTAAT